>VDFB02051396.1:0-78783 GCA_007258455.2 Sequoia sempervirens
GTCCATTGATTCTAGGGCATTTGTCAACTTTTGATCTTATTTATTCACTCAAAATTGAATTTTCTATAAAATGGCAATTTTGGTCTCATTTTGTCATCTCATATCATCTCTCATATCTCATGCAATCTTGTGATCTTGCAATCTTGTGATCTTGCATTATTGTCATTTTGTCATAGGCATACTTACATCTCATTTGGCATAATTAGACATAGTTTAGATGCTTACTAGTTGCATTGTAGCTTAGTATTGCATTGTTGTCATCTCAAATCCTTCAACATTTTCTTAAGGCTTGTCATTGTCATTAGACTACTCATCATAAATATGAGGGAAACATCATATTTGCAGCAAGTTGAGAAGGTGTAATAGAGGTCATCCATGGAGAATGAAGACATTTTGGTGAGATCTTTTCATTTGTTTTCATTTTATTCCTTTGCACTTCATTATCACTTTGGGTTTTTATGTTAATGCTTTAATCTACAAACCCTAGGAAAAATTCCCTTAGTTACACTATCTGTGATATTCCAGGTAGTAACCAGGTGGTTAAGTCTTTATGTGTCAAAACACCTGGAAGGAAAAAGAAGTTACCTTCCATAATTAAAATTGGAGGGAAACTATCTAATGTTTTGTCAGGGAAGTTGATTCCTCAAAAGTATGGTGATCCAGGAAGTCTAGTGATTAACCTTAACATTAATGGAATTGAAATTTCAAATGTCCTTATTGATTTAGGGGCTGCCATTAATGTTATCACAACTGAAACAACTGACAAATTAGGAATTACAAGTGTTCAACCAACAACCACAGTCTTACAATTAGCAGATCAATCAATTACAAAACTAGAAGGGATTCTTGAAGACATAATTGTTACTATTGACACATGGGAATATCATGTTGATTTCCTTGTCTTGAAAATTAAACAAAGAAAGACAGGCTATCCAATCATTTTGGGAAGACCTTGGTTAGAAACAACCACTACCCTTATTGATTGTAGGTCTGGAAGCATGACCATTTCTAATGGAATCAAATAGAAGGAAATATCCCTTTACCCACCAACAAAACCATCTTGGTCATCTAAAAATCATAGCTGGATTGATGATTTTAATTTAGAAGATGATGGGGTTAGAGAACTTTCTATGGTAACATTGACAGAGCATGTAGAACAGTATCAAGAATGTATAGATGAGGAAGAAGGAAACCTTAAAGTTCATGATGTTATTGATGATCAAGATCACTGGTCTTTAACTAATATCATGAATTCTTATTCAAATCATAGCCAATTACTCCATCAACTTTTGCCACATCCTTGTCCTTTAAATACTTTGATTGGAGAACCCTCCGCTCTTCAAAACAAGACTAAGAAAATCTTAGTACAGACAGATAAGCCCTCACTCATTAATACTTCCTTATCGACTAAACAAGAAGATGCTATAAAATAAATTTTAGAAAAGAATACTGAAGCATTTGCTTGGGATTATAAGGACATGAGAGGGATTCATCCTGATATCTGTACACATCACATTTACACTAAGGATGTTAAACCTGTAAGACAAGCTCAGAGAATGATTAACCCCACACTAAGAGATATTGTAAAGTTAGAAATAGAAAAATTGCTTCAGGTAGGATTCATCTATCCTATTTCAGATAGTAAATGGATTTCTCCACTAGTCATAGTGCCTAAGAAAAATGGTAAATGGAGAGTATGTATGGATTATAGAGAATTGAACAAGGCTACTAAAAGAGATTATTTTCCACTACCTTTTGTTGACCAAGTATTGGATAACTTATCTGGTAGTAGTTACTTTTCTCTTCTTGATGATTTTAGTGGATACAACCAAATTCAAGTAGCTCTAGAAGATCATGATAAAACAACGTTTACTTACCCATGGGGTACTTTTGCTTATAGAGTCTTTCCTTTTAGAATATGTAATTCACTTGCTACCTTCCAATGTGTTGTTCTTGCTATTTTTGCAGATTTAACAACAAAATGTGTGGAAGTATACATGGATGATTTTACAGTCCATCGTAAAAATTATGAAGAATCTTTGAATAATCTGAACCAAGTTTTGAATAGGTGCAAAGACCATAGGTTATCATTGAACACTGAGAAAAGTCTATTAATGATGACTGAAGGAATTGTGTTAGGACATCATGTATCAAAAGAAGGAATCAAGGTAGATCCTAAGAAAATTGAGATTATTCTGAAGATACCAGTACCTCGAAGCCAAACCGAAGTGAGAAGATTTTTAGGACATGTCAGTTATTATAGAAGGTTTATAGAAGGGTTTAACAAAATTTTAGGTCCTCTGTTTAATTTATTAAAGAAAGATTTAGAATTTCTTTGGATTGCAATATGTCAACAATCCTTTGAGGATATTAAACAGGCCTTAACAACTGCACCTGTCATAGCTGGGCCAGTCTAGGGTGAACCTTTTCACATAAATGTAGATGCCTCTAGTTTTGCAATTAGAGCAGTTCTTGGAGAAAAGGATGAATCAAGAGCGATGAATGTCGTTTATTATATAAGAAAAAATCTTAACCCAGCTAAACAAAATTACACCACTATTGAAAAGGAATTTTTAGCAGTTGTGTATGCTATTAATAAATTTAGACATTATATTATTAGTTATAATAATTTTGTACATACAGACCATGCAGCTATTTGATACCTAATGAATAAAGCTGTGGTGGGAGGATGTATCATTCAATGGTTATTATTATTACAAGAATTTGATATAATGATTGTTGATAAACTAGGTAAAGATAATGTTGTGGTTGACTATTTGTCCAGGATAGTTTTACAAGGGAATAATGAACCAGTTGAAGATGCATTTCCTGATGAACACCTATTTTCTATATCAATTAAATCACCTTGGTTTGTTGATATTGCTAATTATTTAGTAACTGGGAAATGTCCTTATTTTTCATCTAAGTAGCAAAAGAGATTAGTTAGAGAAAGTTCCAAGTTTGAATGGATTAATGGTTTGTTGTTTAAGGTGTGTCCAGATCATGTCATGAGAAGATGTGTACAATAAATAGATGTTTATGATAACTTGAAGGCATGCCATGATGATCCAAGTGCAGGACATCATTCCACAGTGACAACAATACATAAGATTTTGGGAGTAGGCTATTTTTGGCCAACAATGACTAGGGGTGCAACTCACTACATCAAACATTGTAATCAATGTTCAGAGAATGGGAAAACATACACATTCTACAAAAATGCCACTTCAAACACAAGTTTCCTTGGAACCATTTGAGAAGTGGGGAATTGATTTTGTTGGTCCCATAGATCCACCGTCAAAAGGAAATAGTTACATCCTTGTATGTACTGATTATGTTACTAAATGGGCAGAGGTCAAAGCGTTACCAGCTACTAAAGAAGAAAGAGTTACAAGTTTCTTATACAAAGAAATCTTATAGAGGTATGGAGTGCCTAAAACACTTGTATCAGATCAAGGTCCACAATTTATGTCTTTAATGCTTTAGGAATTTCTTCAAAGATAGTAGGTTCAACATAGAAAGTCATCACCATACCATCCTCAAGCAAATGGGAAGGTAGAGGTGACTAATAGAGAACTGGAGAATATACTCACAAAAATAGTTTCATCTCGAAAGAGTGATTGGTCTAATAGATTGACAAAAGTTGTTTGGGAATACAACACAACATGGGAAACAACCACATGGTTTTCTCCATATGAATTATTTTATGGGGAGATGCATATTCTTCCTATAGAATTTAAACTTGAGACACTTAGACCAACCTTAAAAGTGGATATAGATTTGACTGAAGCACATAAAAGTAGAGTGTTACAATTAAATAGGTTAGATGAAATGAGGATGGAAGCCTTACATCAAATAGAGATCATTCAAAATCAAAGGAAACAATGGCATGACAAGAATATTCGTAGTAAACAATTTACTGTAGGAGATTGGGCATTACTATTTGATTTCACAGTTTCAAGAATTCAAAGGGAAATTGCATACCATATGGCTTGGACCAATGAGATTAAGGAAGTTTTTGATAATGGAGTTGTCCAGTTAATACCTATTGATGGATAAAGGAGGACAGTGCTAGTAAATGGACATAGGCTTAGGCTTTATCATAAACCAACATCAAAAGAAGAATTTACAACTAAAGATCAATAAAGGATAGAAAATTTTACTAAGGAAGATTTCTCTTCTTTAGGTGAAGTGTCTTGTCCTTAATATTATTCAGTTGCCATGAATAAATAAGGTAAATTAAAAACCATAAATGGTGGTTTACCTTCCAAAAAAATGATGAAAAAAATAAAATAACATAAAAAAATATCCTAACCTTCTTGTCTCTTGCAAGTATAGATTTGGATAGATTTTGATTGCTCCTTACTAAAATGGAGAGATCTTGATGGCTCCTAATCAACTTGGAAATCAATTACTTGATGAAAGCTTTGATTAAACGTACAAGTTAATTCAACTCTTGATAACTCTTGATTAATCTTGATCGGTTGTTCTCATTATTAAAAGAAGATCTTGAGAGGAAGACTTCCAATTGCTCTAAGTTATTAATAATCAGTTGTTGGATGATACAAACCACAAAATTCAAGAGGAGGAAGAAAAATTCATGTGTCATTGGAAGCTTTTAGCTTCATTATTTTGCTAACTAATTTGTTGACTGTGTAGGTAAAGGTTCATTTAATATTTTAGATTTTCATGGTATAATATTATAGCATGTGGAAGAATTGGGCTCCCACAAGGGTTGTGCTCAGTGTATTATATTTATTAATTACGATCGAGTACATCATACAATCTGAGGAACTCTGACAGATTTTTATCCTTTTTTAGAAAAAGCGAAGATTGTTCCAGTAAACTCCATCGTCAGATATGTCACCAGTCAAATCAATATCATTTCACACCAATAGGGTAAGTGTTTATATGATGCATTTATTTTTAAAAAGTTTAAATGCATTTAATTATTTATCATAGAGTTTTTTAAAAGGTCATCTCATTTAGTTAAAATCCAAGTGTAATTTATTAAGCGGTTAGATTGTGAGGTGACATCAGTTGTCAAGTAATGATTATGCGGTGATGGTTTTAGAAGTAAGCGATTTGTACGTCAACATCAGTAAATATACTTTCGCCACCTTTCACCAACAAAATTTAAAACAATTTAGTTGGTGAGATGTTTCAAGTGTGTGAAGATTACTGCATGTAAATTGAACTTAATGGCAAGTAAAGGACATTTAATGTCCTATTATAGAGGCAGTTTTAAATCATTTCATCTTCATTCACAAGAGGAAGCAACTTGTTGTTATTTTTGTAACATCTCCATTTCTGTGTTTTTCCAATCCTGAATTTGTGAAGTCTCCAGTTAGTAAAAATGGACTATAAAAAAATGGTTGAACCAAAGGAATCCATCATTGACAGTGAAACTAGAAGGTGGTTACAACAAGCGGGCTGGTTGGACCTTATACTCAAATATGAAGGGTATGAATGGGACATAATTCAGGAATTTGTATGGAATTTCCACCTCAGCTTCACTGTTGTGAGAGGAGAAGCAATTGAAGTGTCCACAACTATTATAAGTGCATTATCTAGGATTCCAACTAAGGTAAAAATTGTAAAGTGAGGTCAACATGATTTAAAAGAGCTTCTTGAAATCTTTCATGTTGACCGAGAACCTTTGCCTATATTTCAAATTCACAAGGGTAAAAACAAGGGTGTCGACAAAGGGAGTTTTCCATAACCCTGATTGTCAATTGTCCACTGTTTGATGAAGTACTTCACCTATGAGGATTAGTTTGCTACAGTCTTAGGGTCGGCTCTTCGACTACTTATCCATATTCACCATGGAGGAACTAAACCAGAGGTAAGGGTAAATTTACCCGCATTCTTGTTTTCACAAATCAATGACATGGCAATGAGGTGTAAATAGAAAGAAAGTAGAATTACACATCATGGTTTAATGCACTTAATTGTTAAGCATCATTTCATGCAAAAACCTAATGGTGAAGAAGAATGGAGGCAATTTTTGATGCACACTAAGGGTGAAACTTCGAGAAAATATAAAACCCCCATAACTAGAACTCTAAAAATAGAGAAGGGGAAGGGCTCGAAGGAAATTAGGGAAAAATTTGTAGGAAGGCCTAGAAAACAAGACCCTGAGGAAACAACGCCTTCCAAGAAAAGGAAAGAAAAGGAGATAAAAACCTCAGAAGAGACTAAAACTAAAAAGAAAGCCCTAAAAGGAAAAATGGAACTAGAAAGGAGGAAATTTTGAAAAAGAGAAAACAAGCTGAAAATTTAGAAAAACCTGTGGAAGAAAAGAAATTAAAAAGAGGAAGAGAAAATCTCACAAATCTCCTCCCATAATTCAAGTTGAAGAATCTGAGGTAGATGAGGCCGAAAAAGAAGGAGATTCACAATCACCAAAGAACAACTCCCTAGGGTTATTCTCTAGTTCCCCTGTTAAGGAAACATCTATTCCAAGCCCTATTGTTCATGAAGGGAGCCCTTTTTCTGCTCAAGAATCTCCTGTAGGAGAAAAAGAAGTTGAATTCCAAATTCCTAATGTTTTTAGTTCCCCAACTCAATTTAGTGAACAAATGGAAGAAATATTTGTCCACAGAGAAGGAAAACAACCCATGGAACAACCAGAAGAAACATATAATGATTTAAATTGGAGAAAAGAAGAAGAAGAAAAAATCAATTTGCACTAAAATTATCAAGACTGGAAAGATAAATACAAGAGTATGGGGAGTAGAATATGCTACTGGAAACAAAACTAAAACAAAGAGATGAAGAGATGTCAAAATCTAAAATCGAAATGGAAAAATTGAGGTCACAAATGCAACAAGACACAAACTAGTTGTTTACATAGCTAGAAAATGTAAAAGAAGATCTAGCTAAGATGGTTGAGCAATGTGAGCAAAAAGATAGTGAAATTCAAGGGTTAAAAGAAGAAATGGAAAGAAGGCAATGAGTAGCTCCTAAAACAATAGAACCAGAGTAGATTGTATATCCATCTTTTGAGATACTCTATTTACCTCCACCAAAGGAAAAACCAAAGGAAAAAGCTGCAGGGCCAAGGTATCTTTCACTTACTACTATGAAGTATAAACAACTCAATAAACAGGTTTAGGATAAGATAGAATAAATTACCAAGGAAAATGATGAAGCAAAAAGCAGACTAACTGAAGCTATGGATATTTCCTTTGCACTTTCAACAACCAAAAAACCTTCAGGGATGTATTGTTTGTTCCTTAAGGAGATTTTTTTGAAGTGGAAATTAAACCAACTAGTATTGAAGAGACCTCTGTATTTGTGGACTGATAATGCTTTCCTTCAATCCTATTTTAACAGTCATCAAAATGTTCAGAATCAAATGTTTGAATTCTACCAACTTGCTTTCCTCATGGGTGATATAGATGACTCACTTCTTAACATTTATGTTGGGGAGCTACAGTTTAGGTCATTTGTCTCTTTGTTACAAAATCAAATAGAATGGAGAAAGAGAATGGGAGAATACAGAGATGCCCAAAAAAGGTATGGTCTACCAATGAGGTGAGAGACACTTGATGCAATGGAGTCTATTAAGAGATTTAGATCAGTGGCTAGGCTCAATGCTGTTGTGCCTATTTATAAGTCTAATTTATTGAAGAGTATATCATGCTTCCAAAATGTGGAAGGAACATTAACACCAGTGGCTCTCCAAGCATGCATTGAGAGATTTAATTTGATTCTAGATCCACTTAAGAGAAGAGAGATCCCACCAACCCAAATAACATCAGATGGAGTTTGACCAAGGTAAGACATGTAATCAGTTTGATACACCAACAAGAATTTTGGATTGGCATGAGATTTAGGGTCCCTATTATCATCATGCCCACACCAAAAATCAATGCACCAGACAAAATTCTAGTTGAAGTCTTGAAATCTTGGTATGAGAAACTAGAACAGAACTATGGCTTCGCCAAGAAACACAGGTCAACAGAAGAATACAGAGGGGGAGTCTTTGACTGTGCTTTATGGATAGAAACACTCAAGAAGGACATCCCTGATGTCATCAATCTATAACAATGATTGTTTAATGATTGTGTGTATTTAACGCATAACTAGAAGAGCATTTACATAACAGATGAAGTGTGAACCGTTTCCCATTCAAATGAGATTGGTGGCTAACCTTTCACAACTCAACATCTTCGACCGAGTTACTTGTCAACCAAACAACAGTTCCAACTAAGCACATATTCTAGCTCTGAAGTTTTGTTCTGCATCAACTGAAGATGATCATGACATCTCCATGATTATTTTCCCTGCACTTCAGAATATCTTTAATAGACTGGAGTTAGTTTAATTTCCTGCTTTCCCTTGTTTTCAAATAAGAGAAGGATATTTATATCCAATCTCAAGTTATTTTAGTAGTAGATTGTATTAGTTTTTTATTTTCATTTCTTAGTTCTTCGCTGAAACCTTGTACTTTTGTCCCTCTTTGGGAAAATTTGATGGAATAAAAGAAGTTGATCATATCTATGTTAAGATCCCTCCAAAGGCAGAGCAGGGCCCGCTCTTTCAGAGGAAGGTGATCCTGTCGGTTAAATAGCTCATCTTCATTCTTTCTTTAAATTAAAATCATTTCATCAGTTTAATGTTAGAATAAATCTCAAATCTATCATTGAAATCTTTATTTGATTACTGTGTTAATTAAATAGAGCCCTTTTAGTTCACTCTCTAGTTAATTAGATTGCAAATAAGATAGTTAATTCAACATTGATAAATGATTATGTTCTCAATGGAATGTGAGCAAAGTAGGAATTATTACTCGTTAGATTGGATGAATGAGGATTGGAGTAGTTTATTTTTAAAATTAGATTTAAATTCCATCAATTAGTTAAATCTTGAATTTGAGTAAATGTTAGATTCTTATTTTCCTACAAATTAGATTAAGTTAATCCTCCATTCTCATGATCTGATTTAGCTTGGAATATGACCTATCTCTGCACATTTTCTATTTTGAAGTAATTCTGGTTTAAAGCTTTAGAATAAATTAAGTAAGAAACAAGTTAGAAGAATAGCGTAGAGCTACTTCCAATAAGGAAGGAACAACTCTGAACTGCTCCTGACAAAGCATACCTACAACAAAACCCCCCCAAAACTGATCCAACTCTTGCCATAGATAGCTTTAGACACCCCTAGGTTGACAAATAAAGATTAAATGATTAGGGAATTGTGACAACAACAACCCTTATCCATCAATGATCTCACAGAGTGTGGGCTCTAATAGATTGAGATCAACCTCTAGATAGGACTAGTTCCCTTGGTGTCTCACCTAAATTAAGTTTTGCTACTATTTATTATTGAGGAAAAGGAGAGAAAAAGACATAAAGTGAAGCATAAATCCTAATGAGGTGATGCTCTAAATTGTACTACTAAGACTTATGCCACTATTTTAACACACAAAAAGACCAATATCTCAACTATATTCACACAACTCAAGCTTTAGCATGTACTCGTGTATCAATTTTTTTATAGAAAGGCTAAGTTTTTACAAACCTAGAAGGAAGAAAATGAAGTGTACTTCACATATAGAAGTTTTTTACATATTAACACAAACAATAACCTACACAAAATATGCCTTTTCTATTAAAATATGTCAAAGATAAGACATTTATTTGAGGATTCATACAATGAGATCACAAAATTAACATCAATTACCAAATTAAACATAATATAACATGACTTTGAAGGTAGAAAAATTGAATTTAATGATCAAATGGTATCTTATAATAAAATATAGTTTGAAAATGAACTAATATTGCTTTCAAAATGAAGAATTTACATGACATCTCAATCTTCCAAGATTAGTTTTGAGTTACAGTACAATATATTTCTTACTAGAAGAACTTGTAAGAGTTATAATACTTAGTAGAAATTTTTAGGACTCTCAAAAAATGGACTCAGGCATACTATTTCTTCATCTCTACCTTGGAGAGAAAGTAGGCCATGTTTAAAGATAATATGTTGGTGGATACCACTGAGCCCAGGATCACCATCTACAAAATAAACCTTCAAAAATACGAGAGAAGCAACATGCTATTTCACCAAGAGTGAATGAAAATTGAGATGGTAAATTACATAGTGTACATGCCTTTTTAAAGGCATGAAAAAACAGATGGGTGAAAAAACTACCCGATATGGGAAAAACTAATTATCCCTATCTTAAAACTTAACACACTAACACCCCCCCTTAAGTGCAAACTTAGGGAGATTATTATGCAAAATTAAAATAAAAGATGGGTCCCGGCTAAAGGCCATGTTAGGTACCCATGCACAAATACTATGCAATGCAATGCAATCTCTCACAACTGGAGAAAAGGAGAAAAAACCTATGGGAGAAAAATCCTCTCCAAAAGAGAGAAAATGCAAACAAAAGCAAATCATGTGAGGAAGGATGGAGGACTCCATGGTACCCCCCAAGTACACCATCTGTCACATATATACATTACAATCAATAGCCCCCCCATAAGAGGGAAAGAGAGAGAGTATGTAGCCCCCCCACAATGTGTAATCACCTGCAAAAATGGTAAGTGTTAGAAGAAAAAACATGTCAAAAAACAACTTGTCTCCATTTTGGAAGAAACAAAACCAAGTACAAATGCAAGAATGCTCCCCATTCTGGATATGAATTGAAAGAAGGAAGCATGAAGATGTATGATCATGATGATGTCTCTAAAATTTTCTCATGTTTCACCAAGACCTTGGAAGATGATGCCATGAACCAATCAGGAATATGCCCAATCACAATAGAAGGTGACAAATAGGGTACCGCTAGAAATTGATTTTGAACATTCTCCAAAGATAGAGATGGAGAGACAACAGTTGTACCACAACTATCATCAAATAGGAAAATTAATCCTTCAAATGTGTCTTCCAAGTCTGAAATGTGAGATTCCACGAACAATGAGCCAATGTCCAACAAATAGGAATCCTAATTAGGAAGACAATGATAATCATGTTGCTCAAGAATGATGGAAGTACTTAATGAATGTGGATCAAATATCTCTGATAAAGAATCATGAACCTATGAAGCAACTACAACCTCATCTGAAGTCTCAAAAACCTCCAAAGGATCACAAGCATGGTTTATGTTCTCTGAAGAATAAAGAGGCACACTGGTATTGGAAAGAGGATCATTGAGAGATGTCAGAGTATCATGATCTCCATATGATTCTCGAATATAAGTCCAAAGAGCATAAGGGCACTCAAAATGAACAAGTGAATCCAAAATATCATCATCATTTATATGCTCAAAAATAACTCTAAAGAGGCTATCCCTATATCCTTTCCAAATAATATACCCACTACGTGTGCTTGGAATAGGAACTGCATTATACAAATATGGCAATAGATTTTGCTCACTAAAATGAGTGAGAATAAAATCACTCCAATTCCTAAAGTTCCCTTTCTCTAAAGAAACCATTATAATTGATAATTCTTCAAATTTTTCAAAGATAGTGCTTTCACAAGTATAACAAACTTCGAAAAAAAGAATTATAAGGTTAAAAAAATTGATTTGGTACAAAAATTGTACCATTCAAGCACCATGATCTTTGAGGCACAAGGATCCATGAGAGACGTTGTCTACTATCATGGGAGGATTTCTCATGGTTGATATGTGATGGAAAAATCTATATCAATAGCCAAAAAGCACATAACACACCAATGTGGGACAAATGTTCGCAGCAGGGTTAAAAAAATGGTTTTTTTTTCACGTAGCAAGAATAACAAGAAACATGGAAACCCTATGCCCTTGATGTGGACAACCTCTAGACTCTATTCCCTAGATAGAAAATGAAGATCCCAATGAAGATAGTCAACACCAAATTGAGCCTTTCAAATAGCAATTGAATCACCTCTACAACAAAAAAATTAGGCCTCTCTTCAACAAAGATTTGGGAAAAACTCAACAAACAAAATGTAGGTAAAAATGTGATCTCTAGGTAGAAAATCACATCCACAATATAGGGAAATCACCATAGCAGAATTAAAAACTATTTGAAGTCCGTAAAAATCCAAACACAGATTTTAATGATTCAAATGCCAAGAATCAGAGAAATAGCGCCTGCCTTCAAATCGCGCCACACTTGGGACATGTAAATTTTCCAAGAAGAATAACACAAAAGGAAAATGTTGGTGCTAACCACTTATAAGAACACTTGGGCTCTCACCAGTAGCGGCTTCAAAAGGCTGCATATACAATGTGTTTCGGCCTTAAAAAAAATTCAGGTTTGAATGGTAACCATGCGATGAACAGATGTCAAATCGCAATGATCAAAGGAAAACTGTGATGAATAGATGTAGAAAAATAATGAACAGAGAAAATCGGGCCTCTTATTTGAATCATCATCCTCCCAAAATGTTGTGCACCATTCGTTGGCCTATAGTTGAAATGCCTTAAAGGATGTGGCCTGAATGTTCATGCCACCCTAACTGTGGGCTATTCCAAATTCAAATGCGGCTTTCTTGCACCAATAAACACCAGCAACAAGACAAATTGTGGGTTTGCAATGGGGAAGATAGCGGCCTACAACCAAAGAAGGAATAATCGCCAGCAATAGGAAAATATTCCTAGTCTAGAGCAAGTAACTCTTCAACGAAAAGGTAGCCCTTCAACAAGAAAAATCATGGTCTCTCAAAAAGAGAATCCCACCCTATAATGAACTAATCACAACCTCACCTTTCAAAAAAGTGACTTCAATGTTCACAGGATCCAATGCTAGTTTGGAAAAAAATAATATTAAATTGGAACTAAAAAAACTTATAATGAAAACTCTCAAGGGAAGGAGGGCAGAATGGGTAGCTCTAATACCATGTTAGTGGAGACCACTGAGCCCAAGATCACCATCTACAAAATAAACCTTCATAAATATGAGAGAAGCAACACAATATTTCACCAAGAGTGAATGAAAATTGAGATGGTAAATTACATAGTGTACAGGCCTTTTTAAAAGCATGAAAAAACATACAAGTGAAAATCAACCCGACATGGGAAAAACTAATTATCCATATGTTAAAACTTAACACACTAACATAATAAATGACCCTTTACTTGCTTGACTTGGTAGTTGACCTCCACAAAAGCATCTTGTGGCATTGGAAAAGACAAATGTTGACTTTTTAATCATTATCCTTGCTTTGCTAGCTCCTATATATGCTCTTAGATCCATTAAATACTTGCAACCATTCAATCATATTCAAACCCCTTCCTATCTATATCTAGAACTGCTCCCAACTGACCCATAAATCTCTTCCAACTATTATAGCCTCACTTGCATGCTTTTTTAGGACATGTGCTAAAGGTATAAAGTGGTTAGAGACCTTCTAGGGCATGGGAGAACTTCAAGGGCTAGTATGTGACACATGTCTCATTCATTTGTAGCTCATTCTTCCTCATACCTCATCCTATGTGCATTCCATTACCGTTACTTTTTTCATCTCTAATATACTATGAGACCTCTACTATGCATATTCTAGGGCTATGACCTGTTATCTTCATCTCTACCATAGACTCTTCTATGCATTGTCACTCAAAGCTCAAAGGCATGTATTGTCCTGAAACCTCTATCATCCTCTAAACTTGTTCACTATCCATTCATGCATTAAAAATCTACTTATGTTTTCCATCTTTTTTCCATAAGAATTTCATGTTGCATGGCATGTCTCTTCATGCTCTTGTTATTTCCTTTAGGGCTATCCCACTATTGTAGATTACCTACATGTCATGACTATGAAACCTTTCATGTAATTTTATTTGTACTTTTAATATTGGCTTGTACTCTTAAACACTTTTACATGACTACCATACTTTCCTCACATGAATTCATACTCTCCTCTTCATTATATCTAGCCCTGTTATGAAAAGTAAGGCAACCCCCTTCCTTTGACTAACCATGGTTGATTAGCATACCTTGTATCAATATTGTTGTGATAAATACCCATGGTCACCTACCACTATCATGTAATCTTTGTTACTTGACAAAATTTTTGTGACTCTTCAACATATAGTCTTGTCTTGTCTTGAATGTTCCTAAACTTTTATCACTACCATGCTAAATGACTTTTTGACTTGCAACTTGCTTAAGTGACTATCATGCCTAGAGTTTCATTTTCATCTTATACATGACTATCCCTATTATAAGCTTCAATATGACTTTATTTCTTCAAATATTGTCATCATTCCTTATTTAGCTTTGTCTTTATGGATTATTGCAAGCACCCAACCATCCACTCATTAAATTTGGTCTATGTTCCCTATGATCTGTCATGAATGATTGTGCCATACCTGTGATATCTAACTATCCTCTAGCTTGACATATCCTCATTGATACCTTATCTCTACTCACCACAATTATTAACTATGTGTCACTTCTCAACTTTAAAACGGTTTACAAATGACATACATCATGCTATTTAACAACCATGAAAGAAAATAAGGTTTCATGCTTGTTGGAGATGTCTAGTGGAAGCTTTCCTTGCATTCTCCATCTAAGTTCCTTGCCTTACTTTTTTCTTTCACACCTATCATGATAACATAACTATGATGGCAATCTTTGATGCTACTATAGTGTTATCAATTCATAGTTCTAACCTTAAAAAATCAATCCTTTCATAATGAATGGAACAAGCACCACAATGTTGTAATCTATCCCTTGAAGTTATGATAGTCCCTAATTTCATACAATTTTGTGTTCCTTTAAAATTTCCACACTATTCTTTGTGATGAATATTCCTATAGGTAACCATTCAATGATGAAATACCACTTGACACAACAATGAATCAACTTATATTTCTTGACAACTCTATCTCGTGGCTTTGTCATCAATGCCTATGGTCCTTATTGACCATCACTCTATCATTCGTGGTTGCTTTAGTATGTGGAACTCTCTCTATATCACTATCATGCTATTTTAATCATGATTATTATACTTCATTAGTGATAATTTTCCCTTAAGATAGCCTTCTTCTATGGATGCTCCCTGAGCTATGTATCACATATTCCCTTAATAAAGACTATCACTTTATGATCTATTCAGTGTGATGTAGCAACTTCCTTGTCATGCATGGGACTATCATGTATCTTAAAGGTTTCCATTTTATTGACCAACACATGCTTGTTTTCTCCAAACCTCCATAATTGTCTATTTCCATGACAAACTTGTCATGCTCTTCCTTGCCATTTGGCTACAAGGATTGTACTTGAGAACATAAAGCCTTTCTCTTGATTATTCATTGATTATATTGATATCCTTTGTATTTGAATACAATGTACAAAATCTAGGGTACCCCTTTATGGTCTCATATATCCTCAAAGATCATATCTAATCACACATGGGTAAGGTCTGAAATGATAGGAAAATACCTCAACACGTCATCTTCTAGACTAGATGTTGTCCTTTTCAGGGATTGTCCCATGACACGGTTTTGGAGTAGCACTACGTTTACTTTAGTTTTCCACTCTTCTCTTTGAAAAACATGTAAACCTTGCCTATGGTTTTCTTTCTTGCTTCTAAATCAACTAACTCCACCTTTTCTCATCTTCTAACAAACCTAGTACTTCACTAAACCTCCTTTTCACTGTCATTTAATGTTTGAGGTATCCTACTATCATGAAATATAGTTTTTTTTCCAAACACAACTTGTAATCATCTAATTTCTTCTAAAAAAGACTTTATTCATGTTCTTTCTTTAGCATAATCTACTCATTGCCATATTAGATATCTAACTAGACTCTTGACAACCACCTACAACTCACAAGTAAAATGAATATAGGTTTGTTTGAAACATAAGATTTTCAAAGTCACTATACTAAATGAAATTTGAATATTATCTTAAAGCTCATTCAGTGATAGTATAAAACCTATAGTGACATGCCACAAAAGAAACCTCAATAGGTCTATATGGTTTCACGACTTAGGGATGCATGTTTTCATGAAGACTCTAGGAATAAGACTTCCAAAATCTATTATCATCATCCTTATGCATACTTCTTTGAAATTATTAAAAGAAACACAAACCATCATAAGAAATAGAATACATACCACATAGAACCAACATCTTAGGGATCTTGAACATGTGAGTAATGGTTTGTGATTGCTTAAATCTTTCAACCTCTTTCCTTGAGCTCCCTGCAATGTGTCATTACTCCTTTACAACTTCTTCAACGTGGCTAAAGCTGGAATAGGAGCGTATTTATTTCACACATCTTCAACTTATTATGTACATTTCTTCACTTAAACATGCTTGTTGAAAGTGGAAACAACCATGACTACATTCATGGAATGCATTCCTAAATATTAAGTTGAAGAAAACATCCTTGAACCAAGAAACTCTTAGTAGTAACCTTCCATTGGAGCTCAATTATGCTCTTGGCTGCCATGAATAGATGTAACACAAGAAAGAGACCCAAAAAAGGAGGAAACCCTAAAGTGGTCTACCTCTCCTATCAAAACTCAAACCTTTCATTATTTAAATTTCCTTCCAACACTCATACAATGCGGGTACTTGACAAGAGGATTTTTTTAGTAACATTTTGAAGAATTCATATAATTTTAAGACTCCCTCTAATGTTTGAGACCACACTTTGAGGATATAATGAAACATGACAAACATAGGGAAAATTTGACATCGGGACTAAAAAAAAAACCCATTCCAACCCTAGTCATTTATTAGAGACTATTTGGACTAGATGAGCAAAATAGGTTAACGGGAACACCTTAGTTTGTCTAGTTTTTTATCATCTATAATAGGTTTACTTGGAGCAACATTATCTAGTTGGGCTATCTTAAAATTAGCTTTATTGATATGCTTTAATGATGCCCTAATGTTTCTTTCAATATTTATTTCCATTGTATATGCCTCCCTTAATGTTTGAGGGCTCTTGTCTCTAATAAAATATCTAAGATTTGTATAAAAGGTATCACATTAGATCGCTAGACACATAGATTCATCAGGTCTTAAATTAGGTGGCACTTTCCTCATAGCCATTATAAACTTGATGTTAAAATTAACCACTATCTCATTAATCCCTTTCTTGCATGGTTGTTAATTCATGTATGAAAAAAATTGGTTATATCCTATCTACATATTGCAACTTAAAACCCTCACAAATTATTTCCATGAGTCAATATTATCACTAGGTAGAATTTTATACCAATAATTTGCACTCTTCTCTAAGGACTACACAATTAGTTTCATTTTGACATCCTCATGTTCACTCTCATTATCATCAATAACATTAATAAATTTCATGATGTGTTCCTCTCCTAAGGTTGCATTATTTCCTCAGACTTAATAATCTTCCCTCTAATTTTCTTGGGTATATGATTAGGGTAGTTAGGGATCTCAAAGAAATCCAATTGTCTATATCTATCTAATCCAAGAGGTGGCCTTGTTAATGGGAACCTTTGAGTTTATTTCCTAAATGGAGCTCTCACATTAGGAAGATTGCTAACTTGTGTGTTATATTATTATTGGGTTGGACTAATTGATTAGGAACATCTTGACCTTGGTTCACATTTTGTTGTTGGGCACACTAATCTAATTGGTCTTGTAGTTGATCTTGTTGGGAAATCCTGGCTTCCTTTAGTTAGATATCTACTTGGATTGCTTGAGTTATTTCCATAAGGTGATCAAGTAGATCAGTACCTAATAGATCTCTTTCCCTATGGTCATTGTCTAATTGATTTGGTTCATCAACTTTGTTTGGACTCAATATTGTAGTACAAAACTTTACTTGAGTTCATTCACTTTTTTGTGTCTTGGCCTTATTTAACCCATTGTTGATAACCAATCTAAGAGATACTGAGTGGCTCCACATGAGTCAACATTTTTAGGAAATAAAAAAATTTCTACGTGTTTTTCATTTTATGGTCATTTCCCTAAGTTTAGTAAGTTTCCAAACTTGTAGACTTGCGGGGTTTCCCTACTTGTCATACCTTTTCCCTAACCCCCACCTTCACCCCACTTTTTCTTTGTATTTTTTGGCATTTTGGACCTTTCCTTCCCATCATAACATTTCTTGAAGTGCATTTTTATTTTATATCTATCATCCTATTATACTTCCCCCTCCTTGAGTACCTTTCATGAGGTAGTCCCAAACCTTGACCCTTGATATTTTCCACTAAATTTCCTCATTAGGTTTCCTTGTTGGAAATCCTTATATTTTCATCCCTTAACAGTATGAGTTTGTTGGAATTCCTTATATTTCTATCCCTTAATAGTATGAGCTTCTTGTCATGCTTGATCCTCGATCCCTAATTCCCTAGCAATGATATGAGTATATGTCACCACCGACCTTTGAAGTCTAAAACTCCAACACTATTTCATAATAACTCCCACCTACCTCATGGATGGCCCAAAAGCCATTAATGAGGCTAGTAAATCCTTACAACTATCATAACTAATTTATAAGCACCCAAAAACATTTTTTTATTCAAAAGGGTGCATATTTAATGGAAATAATGAATAGCATAGCCCATGCCCTAATTTAATGTTGTAACTAGGGCTCACGAGTTGAAGTTTGCACACCATCTCATGGAAACATCTTCAGTGGATTTTATGGGTTGATCTTAGATCATATCACTCCAAATATAGAGGTTTCATTAATGAAAAGGTATTTTGCATGTTTAAATGATGTTCCTCACAGTTTCTCATAGTATTTTAAACTCATTTCCTAATGGTTGTCACATGATTTCAAACATGAATTGTAGCACATGGATGACTATGAGTAGGGGATGATGGATTTTCTCACATCATCCAAATTTTTATCAGATTTAGGCTTCCTTGAGTGATTTGGGTATCAAAATGATGGATATACATATGTTAGTGAGTTATACATTTAAACAATTGATCACTGAGCTAATTTGTTAGTTTGGTAAAGTCTCCATGTTATTCTAGGGCTTCAAACAATACATGTCTCAACTATACATCAAGGAATATATTTAGCATAGTGTAGGAAAGGTCTTATACTATATATATTTTATAATGGATGTCTCTATGGATATTTGTAATGATTTAGAGAAGTATATAATCATAGTTATACATTTCCTCTTACCACATTTATTGGCATTAATATAATGATGGCTGGTAGTGTGTGATAGAACCTAAAATATTGCAAATGTTTTGTACTAGTTTTTATAGTTTTGGTTATGGATCTTATTAAGTATCTTTATTACATAAATATAATCTATAATTTTCATATGATTGTAAACCTACTTCTATTTATGCTCTATCAAATGTATTTTCTTTTCTCTTTGTTTTTTATGAATTAGTTTCCTAATGGAGTAGGCACTAGTCCATATTGTGAAGAACTAATTAATCCACCATTTAAACAACATCCATCTTGGTTAGTTGTAGAAATAAATTAGGTTTTATGCATGTTGTCCAATATTCAATTTTACAAACTAGGGATAAATCTGTAGTGGAATACAATTGGTAAACCATTAGATAGTTTGAATAGTATGTTTGACACCTTGATAATGTGTAAATAATGATGAAAGAAACCATAATAAGGGATGAAAATATTGTTTTTTTCTACTAGTACATGTGCAAGGTGCATGATAAACTATACAGAGGTCATTTATAGCCACTTAAATTTGACCTAGTGATAGAAATCTGGGTTAGGTGTTGTAATGTTGTAAATTGTCACCCATGAAAATTTCACTATGTTTTGCTCCCCTTTAAGTTATTGAATCTAATTGAACACTTAATTTCCTAAATTATGCATTCCACAACTTATTTTAAACATTTTAATTTTTGGGAAATTAGAATAATAGCATATAAATACCTAGTTATTGCATCATTTGAACATTAAGTGGAAAAATTTAGAATCAAGAGCATTATTCAACAAGTTAAGAGCATCCATTAGAGAATTATTGCAGTAATTCAAGATCCAAAGATCATGTCAAAGTGCATGTGAGTGTGAAGACTAATCCTTGTAGGTCTCCAAGCAATTCTAGCACTTCAAGAAAATCAAGCAAGTAGGATCCAAGCCTTGAGGAGATGTGCATGACTTTAGTTCTTCAAGGAAACCATTGAAGGGTGGTGAGTTGTAGGAATTTTTGGATTCATCATTCCTTCCTATCATTTATCAATTTATCATTGACATTGTCATTGTGGAAGTGAAAACACTAACACGGGGTTTGACCAAGGTAAGACCCTAAATGGCACAACCTTTCTTCTCTCTTTGAATGTGCAAGTTTCAATTCTAAAGAAGATTGAAGGAAGATTGGAGATAAATTATTCATTGTTGCAATTGAAACCCTGCACCTTGACAAATCTTGGAAACTTAGTTACAAAATTATCTGACAATGATCCAACAATGCAATATATGGTAAATAGAAGCCCTGATCGGACACTTGAGGACTACGAAAAAATAGATCTGAGTTTTCCCTACTAAGATAGTGGCACCTAGGGTGCCTATGTCCTCAAATTTTAGCTCCAAATTTGAATCATAGGTGCACAGTGTCCTGTCCTTTCCATTTTTGATGTCTGATTTTATCTATGATTTATCAGATCTTCTATATTTACATCAGAACTATAATTTGCATCATTAGGTCAATAGAGTCATTACATTTCATCCTTGGGACATTTCCAAATTTGGTTAAGGGATAGTTGACTCACCTTTCAGGTTGTAAGTTAATCATATATCTTGTCAGATCTATCAAACCCCACCACAATCAAAAACTAATGAACCATTTGAAAAATTTCCAAATCCTAGGGTTTCACTTTTTCTATGTTTTAGGTGTATATTTGGGTATGGTTGTTGTTTATTCTATTCATTGTTACATTTTAATTGATGTAGAAATATTTTTAAAGAGACCTCTAGAAACACCCTCCCAAGATTAAGATAAGCCAAAAATTCATGAGAGTTTACCCACTCTCATTATAGGCCTTAAACCATTCGCAATCTGTTGATGAACTCCCCTTATACCTAATTGAAGGCAACCCCCTAGTCATAAAGTTTTAGGATTGTGAACTTGCAATTTTGGGACCTAACATGTATCATGGAAATAAATATCATGCTCTTATGAGGCATGAGAAGAAGTGTGCTATGATCTAGAATGTGGGTTCCTTGTATTAGAGCTATAAACACCAAATTTTTTATTAGGTGCATCATGAGACATCCTATTTCTTCTATCTCCCCTCCCATGCATATATCTTCTAACAATATAGTCTAGTCTATGAAGTATTATAGTAGTTCTTACCCTATTGTTAGAAAAATCATCATAAGTGTATCGATAGTAATCCCTTAATATTATAAAATAATTCCCCCTACTATATGTACTAGTTTCTTTTATTTGAGAAGAGGGATGAACAAGCTTACCCATGTCTTTAGATTTCTAGGCAAGTCATTTCTTTCTTTCTTGTTGAGAGATATCTTCACCATATTGTAGGCTCCTAGACTACTTTATTCTCTTCATATTCAAACCTTTATTTTTGTATTTGATTGGGTTTAAATTAGTAGTCACCACTCTCCACTTGGAAGAGAAAGTGATTCTTGTAACAATCAATGATTTGAACCAAATAATAATATGAATAGAAAAAAAATGAAGTGATGATTTTCTTCAAATTATCCACACCAATGACACCATTCATTGGCACTCAAAAATTCTCCTTAAACCCTAAAATACAAGATCAAATATTGAAATCAAGGAATGTCAACTTAGGAAAAAAGTCTTGAATTTATGATCAAGCAAAGGGAAATAAAGGGTCAATGCATAAGGTGGGAAACTCATTCTTCCAGGGGAGTGTTATCTAAGGAAAACCATAAGGTGGATGATAAAATGTTAATGTATTGTACCTAAACCATGCTCAAATGCATTGAAGTACTTGTATGAATGTCACTAATTCCTAATGATGGTTCAAAATATAACTTTATTCAAGTAGACAAGAAAACTATATATTCAAAATAACTTATGGATATTTAATCCCTAACATTATTTACAAATAATGAGCTTACTTCATACACACTTGATATGTAGAACAACCAATGACAAGCTATCCAATGATGTATCTGTGAATATAAAATCCATCAAGCTCCCTTCGGGTTTTGTTTTTTGCTAAGTACCAGCCCATGCCTCAAATGAACATGATCGACCTTTTTGATAAATGACCACCGACCTCCACCACGTGTCTATTTAGTGCTTTCCAAAGGGATTGTTCCCTTCGCTTTTCAAATATCCCTCACCATGTTTCCACATGTCGTCACCGCACACGCTTAAAGGTTGCTTCCCTTCACTTTTGAGTTAGGCCGCAACCATGTGCCACGCAGCCTTCATCTGCATATATGGTTCAGCAGACCCCATAGTCGGTGCCAATGAAAAAGAACACTTTCACATATCTTCCTAGTGCAAGCCAATGGTGAGGAGGAAGAATGAACCATGGGTTGTGAAATACCGCCATGCATCTCTTCAACGAGTACTTCTTCAAAGCAAAGGATGGAGCAAACTATGGGTTGTGATATGTTTCCACGTGTTCTAACTACCTATATTGGGTGGTGACACTTGTTTACATGGGACTATGTCGGGACCATTGTCATCATTTGCAGGGGATGCACCTGGATGAGGAGCAACCACATGTTATGGCCCAAATCTTTTTTTGTTTCAACGGCCAAGGGGGATCATTGCTACTACATCATTGCTCAGGATACCAAATATTTTTAGTTACTGCTCGCCAGGAGGTGGGAATGCTCACTATATATACTGCTCTTTGCTTCTGAGGAGGGGTTCCATGAGTTCAAGAACTGTAGAAAATACATAATTTTAGACACTAGGCCTTTTTATTGTTATTAGATTATTTTAGAAAGACTCACAGACTGTGCCATTGTTCGGCCTTTCTATTTTTCTTAAGCTATTTGATTAACTTTATACTGTACCATTATTATTTGAATGGTTCATTTGCAAAACTTCTATTATTTTAATGAAAGTTTGCTAGTTTAGATCATGTCTTTTGACCTTCTTTTTAGTGAATGGGTGTGAAAATTATTTTGTCATTGAATGCACTATTCATGCTTCAATCTTTAATTTTTGTCATTCTAGGACATAGCAAATTGTTGAACAGGCCTTTAGATCGTATCCAAAATATAGATTTATCATGCCTTTTATCTAAATTTTGGCACATCGCCTTAGTCAGATCCTTTATTTTTATATCTGCTTCTTTTTCCCTTTCCAAACCCTAATTACAAAAGAAGGCGACTTCTTTAAAAACCTAGAGGTCACTCATTTTAATGCAATAGGTCCCCCATAAACTGAGTTTCCTACAAAGGGTTGTTACCTTGCCAATTTTTGGCATCAACAGTATCTAAATCAAGTTTCCTTGAGATATGTTCTTATGATCACAATGAGTTGGCACAGATTGTAGGAGAATTAACCCTATTTTTTTGAAATATTTATACTTTTTTCAGTGTGTGTGATGGTATGACAATAGATTGATCATGTAGAGAATGGGTGCCTTTATTTTATAATTTTGTATGTGTAGTAGATCCTAAATTCCAAGGTTATAGAGTAAGATGATTACAATCGAATAGAAGATACCTAAATGAAGATTTTAATAGAAACTATGCCTTACAAGCCCATACATAAGTTATACTCTATGCATGCAAGTTGGAAGAAAAATAAGAAATCATAACTAACTAAATGTACCTTAATAGTCCATTAAAAATCATATAAAATTATTGTATTACTTTGAAGAGATGCCTTACAAAATCTTTGCAAGATTTTTTTGTCTTATAGTTGACAAACTAATCAAAATCAACACTTCGAACAAGTGTGATTAGGAGGTCCATTGAGACCATGAGAGACTTACACAATGGTCATGGAGACATTCAAGTAGCTAGTAGATTGTGCATTAAACATATTTCCTATAATAATATTGAAATTAATGCATTGAAGATATGAAATCTAGATAAATCCATTCAATACCAACTCTAAAATTGTTACATGATACTTAATACAACAATCTACAATCTACTTTTCTTTTCTATTATATAATTTAACACCAAACAACCCCTATTTGTCACAAAGGTATCCTTATATAGTAATTACAACTCAATTTCAAACACATGGACATGGATAACATGCAAAAAATCATGTTACATTAGTAATAAAACCTCTCACAATTAACACACATCTATATGCTATAGAATCACACATGCTTTGATGAAGAAAATTGACTTAAATAATTGTCTAATACATAATTATGGGGGAAGAATGTCTTTGCCCATGTAAGCCAATATATTTGACTAGTAGGTTTGTAACATAATGTGTACCATTCTTGTGGATTGAGTACATAAAAATTATATCTCACACCCATCCCATGTAAAAAATTAATTCAACTAAGGAGAAAATGTTGCAAACAAGCTACAATTTGAAATATCCCTTTTCACACATGGTCCTCTAGTGGTTGGAATATTATTTTATCAAACTACAATGTACCTATAAATCAACAATGAGCTCAACCATGCTACCAAAAACCATGTAAATACACTTATAAACCTTAAATTCCAACAATGCTAGCAAGAACAAGAAAATCCCATCTTTTAGAGTAAACAACATTGGCTAAGGTATGGTCAAAAGGAACAAATAGAGCCCCAACCAACACAATGAAAACACCAACAATTTAAAAACCACTAGGTGTGAGCACCATTCTATTACATTTGACTCTATGACAAATATCTATGGTTGTGGTCAAGATGGAGGATAACACCAAAGCTTAATTATGAAGCTACATCCATCTAGGCAAAAAAATCATGTTAAGATTTACATTGGAATTTTTGACTAACAAAAACCTAGAGGGACACATGGTAGTGAATTACCAACTATAGTCACATAAATAAACCACCCAAAAATATGGAACATGAATATTTATATAATGAATACCTTGTCAATGTAACTAGTATTGTATATTAGCTATCATTAAGATAGTTATAGTACTAGGGTAAGCCTAAGACATAAATAAAGATGAATCTGAATAAAATAAGTGGATTAGGTCTTCATAATTGACATGTGTAAAAAAAATACCTCAAAACTTCAATGGAAATCCTAACCACAGATAAATTTGAGCACCATGCTACTACATTTGACTTTATGACAAAGATCTATGGTTTTGGTCAATATGGAGGAGAACACCAAAGGTTAATTATGAAGCTACATCCATCGAAGCAAAAGAAACATGTTAAGATTTGCATCAATAGCTTTGACTAAAAAAAACCAAGAGGGACACATGGTAATGAATTACCAACCATAGGAACATAAATACACCATCCACAAACATAGAACATGAATATTTATATAATGAATACATTGTCAATGTAACTAGTCTTGTATATTAGGTATCATTAAGACAATTATAGTAATCGATAAAGTCTAGAACATGCCTAAATAAATATGGACCTAAAGGAATTAAGTGGGGTAGGTATTCATAATTGTCATTTGTAGACAAGCATACTTCATACCTTTTATGGAAATCCTAACCATAAATACATGTGAGAACCATGCTTTTACATTTGATTTTGTGACAAAGTTATATGGTTGTGGTCAAGATGGAGGAGAACACCAAAGGTTAATTATGAAGCTACAACCATCCAAGGAAAAGAAACATGTTAAGATTTACATCAGTAGCTTTGATTAACAAAAACCAAGAGGGAAATACGATAGTGAATTACCAACCATAGGCACATAATTACCACAAACATAGAATGTGAATAGTTGTATAGTGAATACCTTGTCAATGTAACTATCTTGTATATTAGATATCATTAAGATAGTTATAGTACTAAGGTAAGCCTAGGACATACTTATTTATACAGATGGACTTGACTGAATTAAGTGGAGTAGGTCTTGATAATTAACATGTGTTGAAAAGCATACCTCATACCTTTAGTGGAAATCCTAACCAAAAATACATATGAAACCTTGAAATAAATTGTCTCAAATCAGTTATCACCATAAGGTTCACTATAACAAAAAAGACAATAAAAAACATGAAATTCCATATTTTGGGACATACAATCAACATATCAAAAGTGGATAACAACTAGGGTGCACATACAACATAAGAACACACGTTGAAACTAAAAGGGGGGAAAACTGTATGATGGGCCAACATAAACAAGGTAGAGGAATCCTATCTCTAGAAGAGATGAGACCCTAATCAATTGTCTTTTCTAAAAATATAAATAGATTTAATCCCAAGTAGACTCATAAGTGGATGAGTGTCATTTCTAATAATGTGGGACCATTATAAATTATGGTAAAAAAAGAAAGACCAATTCAATGCCTTCATATATTTATAAGTGTATTCCAAGCCATGGTAGTGCCTTCAATTTTTACTTACATAGAAGAGATGAAGCAAATGTGAAAGCCAAGTCCTCTTTAAACCTTCTTGATATGGGGATACAATGGATTTCCAACACTCTTCTCAATATATTCCAATGATAACAAGGCCATATTATTCCTAATTAAGGCAATAAATATCCCATAACACTCTATGAAAATCCCTAGTGTATTTAGAGATAAACAACAGAAAATTGGATGGCATAATCATAAGCCAATTTAGAAGATGCCCAAATTAAAAATCAATAAAGAAGAGTAGTGGCAACCACTTTAATGTAAAATCGAAGTTGGGTTGTGTAAAACAAGGTTTTAAATTTTTGTCTCGACCCTTTGCAAAACATATTGCCACAAGACAAACAAGGAGCCAATGTAGGAAAATTGGGTGCCAAGCATCTCATCTCATTGAATATTATTTGATTGAAATTATCAAGACATTTAGGTAGAGGATCGTGCTTTCTTGTAAATATTTAGTTTTATTCCATTATATTCAAACCAAATTCTTGTAAAAAGTGACTAATGCATGAGAGCACCTTGTACAAAGAGGACTTGACTTAAGAAGTGTGAGAAATAATTTTTTCTTCTTCAAGAAAATCCCTTTGATAAGGATTTTCAATTTATCTTTCTAGAAGACAACTAAAAACATGATAGAAGAACATAAAGAGAGGGATCTAAACTATAGCCTTAAAAAATCAAATGAAAAAGACCATACTATTGAAATTAATGGTTATTGATTCTCAAAGAAGAAGATTCCTATGAAAAAGGGGTTTGAATGAGAGAAAATAAAAGACAACCAAACCCTTGAAGCTTTAAGGATTGTAATAATAAGAGGCCTAAGAGGCCATTCACTATTTTTGTACTTATTATCATGAATATAATATTTTTTGGTAAAATCAATTTATTTTGGTCTTAGAAGAGTTTGTAGAAAGAGTGAAAGTTTTAGTAAAGATTTTATTAGAGATATTATACAATCTCAATAAAAATTAATGTTGGATCTCATGTCATGAAAATAATTTTTTACTTTTATGGATTCATAATTTATTCATCAAATAAATTTATTGAAATAATTGTAACAAATCTAGACCAAAAACATGCTTATTAACTTTGTAGAATTTATAAGAAAAATGTTAAGAGTAAAGCTTCTATCATTGTGTAAAAACATAAGTACATCATGAAGCTCATATAGAAATAGATGCGCATCACTTATGATTTAGTTGCAAGGTTGACCTTACAAGCAACAAATATATGCAATACTAAAGGCTTGGCACACATAATGAAATCATCTCAAACTTGAAACAATTTTATGCTTGTCCAAATAGGCCCCAAAGATTTTTAAATTATTAGCAAGACAATGGTGAGTAATTTTTATTGCTTTAATTTTCTCCATGGAGAGTTCTAGACTCACAAATTTGAAAAAATTGTTAAGAGGCATAATCTTTGACTTTGATCTAATAAAGATGAGCACAATTTTTTGCATTATGTAGTTCAATAATTTTTTGTTTATTTTTTAGCAAAGAAAAATAAAACAACACACATAAATCAAATGTATTGGATTGAATAATACAAGAGATTTTGTAATACTATTTTGAAAGAGTCTAGTTCATTTGTTTGTGAACATTAAGCCATTTTTAAAAAAATATTTTCATTCTACCATGAAATCAATTAAAAGCATAACACAATCTATCCCACCCTACAAATTAACCATGTAAGCTAGAATTTTAAGAATCAAATCAATATCCAAAATCAAGGTTTGACAATTTGGAATAAAAACATACCTTGTATCCATTTTTACAATCATACATGTGAACAATGTCTTCTTTTTTCTCAAGTAATTCAACTATATTAATAAAATTATCATAAACAAGCTAGTTGGAAAAAAGAATATTATTAGTCAATGAAAACATGATTCCAAGTTATTTAAGCTCTCATAATATGTACAATTGTTTGCATGAACTAATGCATGACCACCTAATCTATGGCATAATTTCCTCAAATTTTGAAGAAAATATAAAAATAATAATATTTCCCAAAACAAAGTTTAAATGCATCCCTAGTGCAAATGCTAGTGCAACCCTTACATAAAGCTTTAATGAATGCTAGTGCAACCCTTACATAAAGCTTTAATGGAAGCCTTAACATTGTCCTAATACAAGCCTTGATCCAAATGGATAGGTGTTGAACTAAGTTTGTTTATTTCCTTGCATATCACTTGTCTTCGTTCACCCAAATAAATAACTCCTAAGGTATCCACTATATTCTAATATCAATTGATGTGGAATTTAGATTAAAAAATACTAATTCATGTAGATTCAAACATTATATAATATTTTTAGAGTACAAGTCGGGTGTTCATGGTTGAATGAAGGGTAATTTTGGTTCATATCAAATGCATCACATATATTTTGTGTTTAATACATTTGAAGCATTTCTCAAGTTCTTTAGATTGCTAGAACTAACATTTATAACGATTCCCAAGAATTTAAAATATAACTTTCAATTGGAAAATTAAAAGAATTACAATGAAAATCTATTGTAAAACCTTATGTAGCCCTAATATATATTATGCCGTAACACTAAGACAACCTTGACACAAGTTCTAATGCATCCCTAACACAAATCTTAACAAAACAAATATACTCAACCAAATATTGACACAAATTTTGTCAATTAATATAGTTAGTTAAAGAATCTACATAAAAAATGAATATTTTTTTATTGATTGTAACAAATTTTTAAGAATTTTAATTAATCTCAAATTTTAAAAAATAGACTTTGATCTCTCATAAACAACTAATATGATGAATATAAAATAGAGCGATGGAAGTGTCTTCAAGGGGAGAGAGATTTTCAAATTTACAGAGAGTGAGAAACCTTTGTCTTGAGGATTGCATTAATGGTGGTCGGTCTGCTGATTGCAAGGGGGTGACAGATGGATGTCTTGTTGCTTGTTTTCCAAGTGGGCCAATTTTTTCAGATAGCAAGGCCTCTATTTTGGTTCCTTCAAAGGTGTCGGATGTTGGGACTTGTCCTATCTCGAAGGGGCCCCCCATTGTGTCCTTTGGTTTTGGAAATTCATTAGCAAGTATTATTCCTGAGGTTCTCATTGTTGATGTTTGCAGTCAGAATTACTCTGGCGGGTCTGTTGTGGGTTCAAAGTGGTCAAACCTTTTTTGTGCTAAACCAAAAGGAAAAATCTCTTCACCTCAAATGGGTTTTCTGTCTAATCTTTCAACTGGTGAATTTTCTATCTCTGTTTTGAATTGTATTATTGAGAAAAGCGTGTCCAGTATGGATAAGTCGTTAGTTGGTAAGTTTTTAGGTCCCTGTCCGAATATTGAGATGGTTTGGTCTTTAACCCTTAAGAGATGGAGGACCAAGGGTCAGTTTGATGTGTCTGCAATGGTGAAAGGGTTTTTTACTTTCTCTTTCAACTGTGAGGATGACTTGTCGTGTGCTCTTACGAGGGTCCTTAGATTATTGGAAAATCTACCCTGGTGTTGGAAAAATGGGAACTGGGATTTATTTCTAGTGATTGTTCTTTCTCTTTGGCCCCAATTTGGGTGAGATTGTTTGGTCTTCTGTTGGAATTTTGGGATGAGGATATTTTTAAAGGGATTGCAAATACTTTTGGGAGCTTACCCTCCATTGATCAAACTACGTCTTCCAAGAAGTGCTTGGTGTATGCCCACTTTTATGTTAGTGTGGAGCAAACAACAGACTTGCCTTCATCGGTTAAGATTAATTCTAAGTTGGGTGTTTGGAACCAAGCGGTGGAATTTGATTTCATCCCATTTTCCTATTTCTTCTTTAAGAAGGTGGCTCATTGGGCTCAAAAATTCCCAAATAAGATACAAAACCCTCCTTCTATTAAAACCCCCTCTTAAGGAATGGAAGGAGAAAGGGAGATCAAAGAGCTCAGATCCTAAGGATGCTCAAGGTTCAAGCTTGGGGATGTAATTAAGGTTTATTGCCTACTTTCTGATGTTGTTGATATTGCTAGAATGAAGCCTTCTAAGCCTGTGTCAAAGGTTCTACATGAGGAGGTTCAGATTGGAGTTGTTGGTTTGGATATTTTGGTTAAGCAAGTGGAGGTTGTGCCTTATACAAGCTCTAAGGGTGGTTTTATGGAGGATGGTGTTGGTTTGGGGGAAGTTGGGATTGCGTAGGTAGAGTGATTTCTTTTTGAAGGTCTTAAGGAAGTATGTGTTGGTTTGTGTGGTGATATGTCTCCTTCTCAGAAAGGAGATCCATTTGAAGATTGTGAAGATGGATAAGACCTTACTAGAAATTTTTTGCAGTTAGAGAATAGTGGGCCTCTAGCTCTAAAGTCAGGTCCTTCTTTGGGGATTATTGAGGATCCCCTGTTTATTTTGGTTAAAGGTAGAAATAGACGTAAACGTCATCTCCTCCAAGAGTTATTACTAGGAATAGGTAAAAAATGGAATGTGACTTTGAAACTAGGGGGAAAGGTAGATCTTTGTCCCAAGAAAGTAGAGATGAGACAAAATGGAAATTGTAGATGGTACCTAGAAAACTCTATTTGAAATGTGCTTGAAGAGCACAGCTCAAAAACCTTTATGAAGATTTTTTAATGGAATATTCAAGGGTTAAACAATCCTCATAAGCATGATATGCTTTCCAATTTGGTTACAAATCATAGGCCTAATAGTGTTCTTATTCAAGAGACTAAAATGGTTAGGGATAAGATGGATAAAATTAAAACCTTTTATTTAAAGATTGTGGTATGCATAGTTTTGATGTTGATGGGGCCTCTGGTGGAATTTCCACCTTTTGGAATCCTAAGGTGGTTCAAGCCATTGAGCTTTTTGGATGTTCTAATAATATTTCTACCTCCTTTAAGCATGTTTGTGATGATTCTTAATGGATCATTTCTAATATTTATACACCTAATACCAAGCGTGCTAGAAATAAGCTTTGGTGTAGCTTAAGTAGCTTTAAATCTTGGTTCCAAGAATAGGAGTTAGTCTTGGGGGATTTCAACACTCCTATTTATGATAATGAGAAAAAGGGTGTATCTCAGATTTTTGATGATAGTAGATTTGATCTAATGAACTTTATCAATGATCGTGCTTTGTTAGATTTAAATCTTCAAGGGGCTTTGTTTACCTGGTCCAATAGAAGATTTGGTGATGCTCTTATTCAGGTGACGCTTGATTGGGCTCTTCTTTCTCCTAAGTGGTTTCATTCCTATTCCTGATCTTGTTCTTCCCTTACTAGATTGGGATATGATCATTTCCCTATCTCTCTTTTAGTGGATTTGTTGGGGAGAAAAAAACACTTTCCTTTCAGATTTGAAAAGATGTAGATTAATCACCCAGATATCAAGGATAAAGTTCAGTCTTGGTGGGATAATAATGTTGATGGATCAACAATGTGTAGAGTGGATAAAAAGTTGGATTATGTTAAATCTAATGTTTAAAAGTGCAACAAGTCCTCTTTCGATCAGATTTTAAATGAAAAAGTTTCTATTAAGGAGGAACTTGACAAGTTACAATGGACTACCCATGCTTCTAGTTATGATCCCATTGTTATTGCTCAAGAGAACTCTCTGCTATCTTAGTTGCATGTTCTCATCTCTAGGGAGGAATATTTTTGGAAGCAAAGATCAAGGGTTATATGGTTGCAGAGTGGTGATAGAAACACTAGATTCTTTTATTTATCCACTCTAAAACATTGTGCTTCTAACTGTATCAAATCCATCTATAATAATGGTTTGGTTATTGATAAGGAGGAGACAATGTAAATTGCCTCGTCTTTTTTTGCTAATATGTTTTCTAATGATCTTATTCTAGATTCAAATTGCCAAGATTCCTTCTTAAATGTTATTCCTAGGGTCATTTCAAAGGATTTCAATAGTAAGTTGGTTAGCATTCCCTCAATTGCTAAAATTAAATGTGTGGTGTTTTCTCTTAAAGGCAATAAAGCAACTCTTTTGGGATACTATTTCTAAGGATGTTTTGGATGCTACAAAAGAGTTTTTTGGGAGCAGAAACCTCTTAAAGGAACTTAAATCTACTTCAATTGTTTTGGTTCCTAAGAAGCCTGGGGCCTCTTCTTTTGTTGATTTTCACCCAGTTAGTTTATGCAATTTTATCTATAAAATATTTTCCAAAGGTGGCTCTCCCCTAGATTATTTCTTTATAAAAAATGGATTTGTTCCTGGTCAACATATCCCGGATTTGATCCTTACGGTTCATGAAAATATTCATTCTTTGATGGTCAACAAAAAGGTGGGATTTTTGCTTAAACTAGACCTTATGAAAGCTTATGACATGGTGAATTGACAAATTTTGTTAAAATCCTTAAGGCCTTTAGCTTTGGGAATAATTTTCTTTAGTTGGTTTTGCAATTGATCTATTCTCCAAGGTTTTTGGTCTTAATAAATGACTCTCCTTTTGGTTTCTTTAGCAGTTCTAGAGGTTTGAGGCAATGCGATCCTATATCTCCTTCCCTCTTCATTATTATGGTTGAAGCTCTAGGTAGATTTATTTAAAAGGTGGTGCATGATGGTTCCATGATGGGTCTTGCCCCTTCCTCTAATAATCAGATTTTCTCTCATCAACATTTTTTCGATGATACTATCTTTTTAGGGGAGACTTCTGTGAAAGAGGCTAAAATTTTTCATTCTATTCTACTTAATTATGAAGCTACTTCAAGGCATAAAATTATTCTTCCTAAGAGCACCATTTTCTTTCTTAATACTCCTAAACCGAGGAAGTGTAGAATTGTTAAGATCCTGCAGTGTGAAGTTGGGGAGGTTCCCTCGACTTATCTTGCTATGCCTCTTTGCTCAAACTCTATTCCTGAATCCTTTTGTGGGTGAATTAATGATAATTTTAATTCTAAGCTTGTTTCTTAGAAGGGAGCTTTACTTAGCTAGGCTGGTAAAGTCCAATTAATCAAAGTTATTCTCTATAATATTTTGTTTTATGCGATGAGTCTTTTCCATATTCCTAAGAAGTTTTAAGATAAGATTGAGAGTATTTAGAAAAAAATAATGTGGTTTGGGACTAAGGAAAGGAAAATATTTCACCTTATTTCTTGGGAGGAGGTTTGCAAGCCTAAGAAGCTTGGTGGTTTGGGGATCAAAAAAATCAAAGAATTTAAATTCCTTGCTTGCCAAATAGCTTTGGAAACTTCTTTCCGAGAATTTAGTGAATAGTCTTGAATTATTTCTAGCAAGTATCTTCAAGGGATTGATTGGTTCATATACCTCCTATTGATTGATTTTGTTCCTCCTACTGGTTCTTCTTTATGGAATTTTATGATGAAAGCTAGATTTATAGTTACTCAAATGTAGGGAAAAGGGCAAATGAATTCAATAAATGTGGAATGATGAAATGACCCAGGATTCAAACACACCTTTCCCCAATTTCATTAGAAAGAGAGAAGATCACAAAGGGATAGGATTGAATTTCAACCTTGAGGTGATTCAACCCTATTTTGGACCTTGGATCTCTTCTTTTTTATGACATAAATGACTAATTTGCAATGTTTTGGAATTATTTAAAGTGCATTAACTAAATGAATTATATGACCTAATAGTTGAAATGCAAAGTTTTATGATAATAGAAACAAAAATGACAATTTGTAGGAAGATCTAAGAAAGGCCTGATAGTGTGCACCTATCATAAAAAGTGGGTTTTGAGCTCTGATTAGGGACTCATTCACCCATGGGTGAATGGGTCTTAATGCAGGGGTCCTAAATCAATTTTTGCAGTCTTCTAATCTTAGATCTAATATTTTGATTTCTCTAGGTTTAACTGTTGGAAAGTTGGAAATAAAATTGTAAGTTTTTGTAGCTTGACAACAATGATGACAACTTATGCAACTTTGCAAAATTTCTCCTTTGATCAATTTTCAATCATTCTTCACATGTAAATATGTACATATAAAGAGAGAAGCAAAAATGTTTGTTTTAGGGTGAATGGGGGTTTTCCTTAGTCAAACCCCATGTTTGGAAATTAAATCTTGATAATGAAATAATGGAAAAATGAAGGAATTGATGAAAGAACAAATCTTATTACAACTCACCAAACTCTTGATAGTTGTCCTTAGACGAATGAAGCCAAAAACATCACTCTAAGGCTTGGATCTTGCATGGATTGGATTGATTGATTGATGCTTGAATTCTTTCTTGAATGCTTGAAACCTACATCACAATTTTAGTTCCAAAACATGACATGAACACACATGAACTTTGACATAATGATATGATCTTGATTTTTGTTGTAGATGACTGATAAATCTACTCTTTAATGCTCTTGACAATAATATTTTCTCTTATGAAATTTCATCATGCCCCTTAGATTTAAATTGATAAAAATACTATGTATTTATAGGTTTTTATCTAATTTATCAACAATTAGATTCCAAAAGTTGACACTTGAAACTAGAATTTGAATCATTAAAATGTCGCCAAAAACATATTTAAAAATGAGCCTTGGCACTTAAAGCAAACCCATTCACCCTTGGGTAAATGGGTCATGGTCCTTAAGTTCAAGACACACATGATCCAAGAAGTTTTAATTATTGATGGAAATTGTTTAATATATGTTCCCCTTTTGGAAAATGGGAATAATAAGGCTTTGGAATGTATAATTTGGTCAATTAGAGGTAGTAATTAAGTCCAATTAATTAAGGGGATGCAAACATAGTGTGAAATTGTAAATGTATTCATTTTTTACACTAAATTTATCCCCCACTTTAGTGAGAGTATGAAATTACTCTCAGACTCACTAAAGTAGACAAATATATGTCAAGAGGGGTCTAAGTGCACAAATGTCCCAGAGAAATAAGATGACAAAGGATCAAAGGGGTTGTGCAAGCCCCCAAGATCTAAGATCCCATGGCAACCAACATAAGCACAAAGGGACACACACATATGTAAGATACAAGCAACAAGACAAGATACACAAGCATGCAATGTTAAAGCTAATGCAAAAAGGGGTGGACTAGCAAGTTGCATTATTCCACATCCATTAAATATACTCATAGGGATGGAAAATCACTTATGAAACACATGGCTACACTAATGAGAAAGTTGTTTTATGCTCAGTGGCCATGAAAATATGCTCATAAGGGCTAGTGTAGTTTGATATTCACTAGGTGAGCCCCAAAGACAAGATGTGAAACATACACTAGGTCTACAAGGTGTGTACTAACAAAAAGTTGAAAAATGGAAAATTCATGCAAGGTCTATAGGCTCCCATACATCAACCATAACAAAATTTATACTCCCTAATAAATTTGATAAGGTGCCACAAAATGAACATATTTCACAAGGCCAACAAGTTGTATTATGCTAGACGCTCATGGAATATGAAAGGTTTAAATGCAATAAAGTTGAAAAGATAGTCAAAGGAGTTTTTTCTTAATACATGAGAGGTCTCACCTTAGGGATCATCACACTTGATATCAGCACCAAGAGAGGATTAGATGAGTAACAAAAGATTCACATCTTATGGAATACATAGCATTAGCACCAAGAGGAATGTCATATGCCAAGAAGGAAGGGTCACACTCTTATAGAATATCAAGCATAATATCACCGCAAAGAAGACAATTCACATAGATCAAGAAAGCCACACTTTGAATAAAAAGGTCACACTTCCTAGGAGATGTATGCTATCATCACTAAGAAGGGAACATGCAAACAATGAGCGGGGAATAATATGCCCCCCACTTAAAATGTCAATGTACTTGCTATGTTGGTATTTTAATTAGAAAGAGAGGAAGAGGGGATCCTTGAAAGGGATATGAATACCTTGTTCTTTAACACCACATCATTTTCCATTATAGCCAGGTTATTTCAAAAGCTCATAACCTCTTCCATGAATTTTTTCATTTCTTTTGGAGAGGGTGGCTTCTCATGATCACACTCGTCATATGTGGATGTATAATTTGTGATTTCCTATTCTTTTCTAAAAGTTGTGGACTCACATAGTTTTGAATACCTTGTTCTTTAACTCATTTTCCATTATAGTTATTGCTCATATTATGGGAAGGGTGGCTTCTCATGATCACACTCTCATATGTGGATGTATAATTTGTGATTTCTTTCTTTTCTAAAAGTTGTGGACTCACATAGTTTTGATGTCATATTGTTTTGATATCTTCTTTCTCTTTTCTTGATTTGTGTGTAATCTTGTATTCTCCCGTGATTGTAGGTGTAAGATCTAAGGAACCCCAATCATCGTCCAATAGTTTTTTGATTGATAAAAACACTTTTCTTGTTCTTCTTCTTGCACTGGTTCTATGTTTGAAGTTCGTATCAATGTTCTCAAAGGACTTTTCATTCTTGTTTCAGTTTGCAACCAATTTTCTAATTATAGGTCGACTTTAATTGTGTGAACCTTGCTTTTGTAAGTGTACTTCACTAGATGATGTAACATTGAAGGCATCACATTCATTGAATAAATCCATGGCCGTATATGAGAGCTCTTGAGGCATGGCATGAATATGAGTTTGCAATGTAACCTTACCTGCTTTAACAGGCAATGTTATCACACTAAGTGATTGGTTTCCCACATTATCAAAACCACAGATAGATAAAGAATCTGATTGAATTTTACTCTTGTCCACTTCAATCTTATCCAAAAGTTTTACACTACAAACATTGAGTACAAAACCATTATCAATGAGAGTATGTTTTATGCCTAACCTATTAATGACAACCACTATCATCAAAGCCTCATTTTTCTTTTACACTTCTAATGGAGGTAAGTCATCTTGATGAAAGACAATTTCTAAATTAGGTGAATTCATATTCTCAATCATAGTTGCCACATCATTTGGTTGCACACTAGGAGGGATGATAAATTTTTGCAAATCATTTTAAAGCATTCCATGGTAAAGGGGTGACACTTGAATCAAATTCCAAAGGGTGATATTAGCAAGAGTGTTACAATTTTTTTCCACAAGATCATACTACTTTCCACTATACAAAGTAAAATGAGGAGCACTAGGAAAAATAGGTTGAGGGAGTGGTAATGAAGTAGGTATTTTTATGGTTGCATATTGTTCCTTGTGTCATATGTATGAGCAACAATATGATAACTTGGTTGTTGTAAAACATTGTTACTAGTGAGTTTCCTTGAAAATTTTAAGATATATCCTGAAGGTTTTCGCTGGTGTTGAGGTGGTTCTATGGTAAGGAGTGGTGTATGAGATGGCTTGGGAGGTCCAATAATTATAGTACTCTTATGAGGTTATATAATTAGAGGACTCTTAGGAGGTCCAAAAAGAGTGTTTAGAGGTCTTATAATCAAGGGAGATCTAATGGACACTTGTGCATTCATAACCTCATCGAATGTGACTTCATGTTGATGGATTTCCATTGACGCAGAATCTAAGGTGACCTTAGCATGTTCATTTAAGCAAGCCTTCTTGTAATCTTTATGTCCAACAATATCTTCCAAAGTAGAAGAGGTTTTAGGGGAGAAGCAAACAAGATTCTCATGATGCTCATTGGTTGAGTCTTCTAACACCAAGACACCTTCGTCACAAGTGGGAGAGGGATTGGGAGAAGAAAAATTATGGTTTTCATGATTGTTAATGATTGCATCCTCTTGCACTAAAACATTCTCACAAGTGGGAGAGATGTTGGGAGATGAATGGAGGCTCAAAAAAGTGATGTTAACAAATGTGTCAATGATCTTATCCTCCTGTGCCATATTATACTCCCAATCGAGGGAGTAGGGAGAGAGAAAAAAATACTCTTATCATTCTCAATGATTGTATCTCCTTTCACCAAAATACCTTCATCACAAGTATGAGAGGTATCGGGAGAAGAACAACGATGGTTTTCATGATTATCCATGATTGCGCTCTCTGGTGTTATAACATTCTTACAAATTTGATAGATATTAAGAGGGTAACTAACATGCTTGTAAAAGGATTTATTATGCTCATAAGTAGGGAAAATATAATCATACAAGCTATGTGATACTCTATGAAAACCAACTATTTGAAAAGGAAACATGCTTCTATATGTGCAAATATGAGAACTAATCTATCCAAAATATGCTATGCTTTAGAAAATGAACACAATTTTCCTACATATATGATGATTTTTAATAGTGAAATGCAATAAATTTTCCATTAATTTACAATAAATCAAACAAATGACACTTTTCTTGCACATACAATAATTATTTTTTATAATTTCGAAGTACAAGATACTAATGATCAACTCTCTTGATCAAGTATCTAGTCTGTTTGTAATATACAAGTTGCTTATGATCATCAGTCCACACCTCGTAATCTAGGTAAGGTCTCCATATAAACTCTTCCATATCATCGAACACATTTCTCCAATATTTTAGTCTTCCATACTATCGATAATGGAGAAAATCATGGTACATGTATGAGTATGGATCATCTAGATGCCTCTAATCAATCCCCTTTGATCGTGTGACTGCAATCCACTCCCATGCCAAAACATGGAGTAATCTAACAATTGTTGAAATTTTGTTTCTGCCACAGTGGCATGCCTAGTGCAAGTAGTGATATAGGTGAGCTAAAACACAAGGACCCCATGTGTATCGAGTCCCCTCTTCTATCATCATCTCAATGACAACCCCCAAGCATACTAGAAATCTTTGAGACATCCTATTTGGCATCAAAGGCCCTATGATCGATCCAACTAGAACAATAACCATGTCATCCGCAGTATCCAAGAATGGAGTCAGGTCAATCTCAGAATTGACCACTGCTAGTTGTCAAACACCCAATAATATCTACATGGCCAGTGTACCTCTCCTAACGTCATATACAACCAGCTCACTATGAATAGGGATACATAGCATCCTCCAAAAATCCTCTAGTGTGATGGTACACTCCCCTGTGGGAAGGTGGAAGGTGGTTGTCTCTGATCTCCAATGCTCTACAAGCACTATCATCATAGCTCTATGTGATCGAATATCAAGCATATATGTGATGTGTCTCAATTCAAGGATGTCTAGAAAATCTCTCTCCAACTCCTAAAATTGAGCTATTTGATCTAATATCCATGGTCTGTGCTCCCTAGACTATAGAGGATGTAATGTGGCTTGCACGCATTCAACCCACAACATCAATTTTTGCTAAAATTCAAGTCATGGGACCTAAATTTGTAGTTAAACTAGCTAAATCAATGCTTTTGAGAAAAAGCAAGCATCTTTTGAAGCAACCGTGATTGGATTTTACAACAGTGAGCATGTTACTTGACAATAGCGATCACTTTTTACAATAGTGAGTCTGTTAATGTTACAATAGCATTGCCCTATAATATTAGTGACAGTGTCCTATAACCTAATTTATGTGTCTCATTTTTACAACTGTGAACCAATAATAGCGCTACAGTTTAGCACTAGCATTGCTATTTGACAATAGCATTGGTTTTTAACAATAGTGGGTTATCTAAAACTACAACAGCGCTAAAAATCATGGCAATAGTGCTAATCCTAAACCCCATCACTGTTGTCTAACCTAACTTTGAACAGTAATTGCAGAAACAAAATAAATCAAAAGCAAAAGTTAGAAGCCTACATACCGCAACCCTTACATCGGCTAGTTGGTACTGTCATATAGCATTTTCTCAATGTGGTGCACTCAAAACCCTCACCAACGACAATGCACATTTGTAACAGAAAATCACCAAAAAGAAACAATCTTCTAAAGTTGAGTGTGCAAATGAGGAGAAAATGAACCCTAATTTGTTATTTAACCCCCCTAAACCTTAGGTTTTTACCCTCGACCACCCTCCTAGGTTATATTTTGAGCACCCTGGATCATCCTTGTTAGATTTTGTGAGAAGCAAGAACCGATCCAAGATCTGATGTTGGTCGTAGATCACATGCAACTTCACTCAATAGATGATTAAAGATCAAAATAGAAGAATGGAGAGAAATCTGAAATGAGAGAAAAATAGAGGCAAGGCAAGAGAAAATACATAATACTCTCAATACTCTCACCAATAGATCACCAAACTACCCGAAATAGTGGAGGTGAGAGGAGAGTGCTCAATATATAGAACAATAAGGGAAAATACATCCAAGAGGTGCATTAACTCCTACTACCCATAAAAGGTGGTAAGTTATCACCTACTTGGTAAATGACAAGACATGTGGCATAACCTCCTCAAGTGAAGACAGAAGAGAGGTGGCACATAAAGCCAAAAGAGGGTGAGAAACCCAACTACCCCATAAACTACTCAGGTAAATACAAAATAGTGGTTATGAGAGGTGGCACAACAAGCCAAAAGAGAGTGTGTAACTCAACTACCCATGTGTGGGAGAGAGTGACAAATGTAGTTATTGTATGTTGCCACATGTCCTCATATTATCACATCTAATAAACCTACGGAAGCTTAAATAATAATGTGTAGGAAAAATAAATACCCCTAACATAAGGAAAATAAAAAACCTACACTAACACCCCACTTAAGCATAGCTTAGGTGGGTGAAAATATGGGTCCCAAAAAATGAATCCATTTTAGGTACCCATGTACATAGAGATCCCCCCATAAGAAGAAGCCCCCCCCAAAAGAGGAATAGCCCCCCTAAATAAAGAGAGTAGAATGAAGGACTAAGAAGCCCCTCCTAAAGTAGACACCTATTGTACCCCAAGCAAAGCTCACAAATGAAGGAACTTTCTCTTTGTGAAGGGTTCAGTGAAGATTTCCATAGTTTTCTCTGATGTAGAACAATACTTAAGATCAATGGTACCTTCTTGAATCAGTTCTGGAATGTAGTGCATACGTATCTCAATGTGTTTTATCCTCTAGTGATGAACTGGATTCCTTGATATTTGTATAGCACTCTGATTATCACAAAAGATGATTGTAGGCTTTCTGAATGGAATGCCAAACTCAGTGAGAATATTCTAAATCCAAATAGCCTTAGTGGTGGCATTAACTGCCCCTCAATACTCAGCCTTTGTAGATGAAAGAGAAATTGCAGATTGCTTCTTGCTCGACCAACAAATTGGACTAGAACCAAGAGAGAAGCAATACCCAGAAGTAGACTTGTGATCCTGAGAATCATTTTCCCAATCTAAATTTGTATGTCCCACCAAGTCAATATCCACACCTACTACATAGTGAATCCCATAACTATGAGTATCCTTAATGTAGTGGAGGATCTGCTTAGCTTCTTTCCAATGCAACTCATGTGGCTCTTGCATGAATCTAGAGACCATTCCCACAACATATGAAATGTTGGGTCTCATGTGAGTCAAGTAGATGAGACTCCCAACAAGGTGTCAGTATAAAGTACCATCAACCAAAGGTAAGGAACACTTAGCCTCAAGTTTGACCCTTGATAGAAATGGAGTCGATGCAGGCTTACAATTAGCCATGCAAAATCTAGAGAGCATCTTGCTGCAAAATGTAGACATTTGGATCAAAATGGCATCGAGTGAACCCAACTGTCAGAAGGAAGGAGTCCATCTTAGTATACCAAGCTTGAGGATCTTGTTTAAGGCCGTAGAGCGACTTTTGAAGATGACACACAAGTGAAGGATCTTGGGCGAACCCCTATGGATACTCCATGTAGATTTCCTCCTAAAGGTCACCATGAAGAAAGGAATTCTTCACATCCATCTGATGAACTTCCCAATGATGGGATATAGCTATAGCAAGGACAAGTCGGATGGAATTCATCTTAGCAAATGGAGTAAAAGTTTCAGAGTATTCAATCCTGAGAACCTGGGAGAATCCTTTTTCTACCAACCGAGTCTTATGCTTATCAACTGACCCATCCGCTACAAATTTAATTTGATAGATCCACTTGCATCGAACAAGTTTCCTTCCCTTAGGAAGAGGGATTAAATACCATGTGTGATTCCTCTCTAAGGAATTGAACTCTTCTTGCATTGCAACATCCCACTCAAGAATACCTGAAGCTTCTCGAAATGATTGTGGATCAAAATTTGAAGCAACGAAGAGATGAGGAGCCCACTGAAACTGTGACCTGGTTCTTCTAGTATTTGATGGATCACCAACCCAATCACCTGCTAACTCCAATGTCTGTCGAGCCCAAAGAGATGTTAAGGCTGGAGAATTTGGAGGAGAATCATCAACCTCTAAATGATGACTAGAAGTGGAATGTGAAACCTCGTTATCACTATCACCATGATCTGAAGTGGAGGAAGAAGACTCCTCATCAAGATTAGGAGGATTAAGATCCTCTGAAGAACTATCATCATTATGCATGGGCTCCAATCTAATAGTGGAGGGAGAAGTGGTAAGAGAAGAATTGGAAGGGATATCCTCAAAAAGAACACTCCTCTCAATGAACAACTCATGAGTGGTAGGATGGAAAAGCCTATAGCCTTTGACATCATTTGGATACCCAAAAAATATGCAAGGCTTGCTTTGCGGATCCATAGCCTTGCGTTTCTCTGCTAGAATGTGGGCCCATGCAAGAGAGCCAAACACTCTAAAGAGCTTAACTGTGGGTTTTTGACTAGTGCAAGCTTGAAAAGGGGTTACCCCCTTCACAACTTTGTGAGGAACTTTGTTCTGGATGTAACACGCACAGTTGATGGAATTTTCCCAATATTGAGGTGCTAAATATTTGGAGTGAATCATACAATTAGCCATCTCTTTTAAGGACCTATTCTTGTGTTCTGCAACACCATTTTGCTTAGGACTATATGGAACTATGTGTTGCATGTTGATACCTTTTGAAGCACAAAACTATTCAAGTTGATGATTAACATATTCACCCCCAATATATGTATGTAGAATCTTGATGAACTTTCCAGACTATTTCTCTGCAAAAGCTTTGAAATCTTGAAAATGCTCAAAGACCTCAGACTTCTGTTTGAGAAAGTAAACCCAAGTGTATCTGGAAAAATCATCAATAAATGTCAAGACATATCTAGCCCTGTTGAAAGATGGTTCTAGAAATGGTCATGTCAAGTCACTGTGTACCAACTCCAATAGCTATGTAGCCCTCCATAGTTTTCCTTTATCATATTTCTCCTCAGGATGCTTACTAAGAATGCATCCTTGGAAAACACCATCAAAAAATTGAATAGAGGGCAACCCTATAACCATATCCTGTTGATTGAGTTGCTGGAAGTAACGGTAGTTCAAGTGGCCAAATCGTTGATGCTACAAATAACTCACCTCATTTGCATGAGTAAGGCTATCGAAGGAGAGTTAGGAACAAAGTGAGAAAATTGATATAGTCTAGACTAATGATCTACTTTTCCCATGACAATTTTAGACCCATTATGCATTTCACTGATTATCACAGTATCTAGAGTGAACTCAACTCGCTTGCTAGAATAGTGTGAGTGATCTGATAAATAGATAGGAGATTAGTTGACAAATATGGAACACAAAGAACATTCTCAAATGTCCCTTCACCCACATCAATAGACCCTTTCCCATACCCTTTCCCATGCACTTCAATAGGAGTGTCATCACCCATAAGTATGGTAGGCATAGAACATGGCTCCAAAGAGGTAAATTTATCCTTTGATGAGGCCATGTGGTGCGAAGCACCTACGCCAATGATCCAAGACTTTGGTTGTGAAACAACAACTAGGGCCTTTCCCTTTCCTTCCCCTTACTTTTTTCTGTGTCCTTAGAAGACCCTTCTAATGAACTATGTTTGACAAAATCAGGCACCTTGATATTTTTCTTTTCTAGAAGATGAGAAAGGTGATTGATTTGCTTCTTTAAACACTTATGTTCATCATGACCATGCCTCTTACAATAAGAATACTTGACCTTCTCCTTCTTAGGTTGATCACCTTTTGATGAAGAGGTATGATTATCGGCTTTTGAAGCAACATGTTTCTAATCTTTCTTCTTCTCTCCCTGGTTCTTTTGTTTCTTATCCTTCTTGCTAAGCCCTTTTTGTTCTTTTGTGCCCTGATTGACAGCTAAGGCATGTGACTTAGAGGGCTTAATTGTACCCATTAGAACCAATTTGTCTTGCTCCCTAGTGATCTCTACAACAAATTCATCTAGAGAAGGCATTTTGTAGCATAGAATGTAGAAACAAATACAGAATAGTTAGGACCAAGTTTAGAAAGAATACTCAAGATAAATTGCTTATCATCCTTCTTGATTCCACACTGTTCTAACTGCAATTTAATGGCTTTCAATTTTGTGAAGAAGTCATGTATGGTGTCAAAATTTGAAGGACTTAACCCTATGAGTTCATTCTCTAACTGATGACCCCTTAACTCATCCTACTTATCAAAGAGACTTTCCAATTTAGTCCACACATCATTTGGTTTTTGAGAAGACTCAATATGAAAAAGAAGGTTAGGAGAGATAGAAATGCATAGAGTACCAAAGGATTCATCACATTTTTTGAACCATTTAATATTTTCTACATCATCTTTAGGTTCAGTTTCAAGTCCCATTGTAACACGATGATATCCATGTCTTTTTAGATATATTATCATCTTAGATTTCCATTCAAAATAGTTATATGGAGTTAAAATTAGAAGTGTAGATGCATCTATGAGAGCAGAAAAGAAGATTGCAAAGAAGAAAGAAAATTGTGAAGAAAGAAGACACACGAGACACCCCCCCTTTCCACTAGTATCAAAAATCACCCCCCAAATATTACAACGTAGGCACTTTATGATTAGTGCTTTTACAAGGCTTTTCCAGATTACAAGGATTTTAAGGCTCTTAATAGCCAAAATTATAATATTGATACAAATTAATTTTCAAATAAAAAATTGAAAAAATAACCTTGTAGCTATTTTTTATTCTTCAATATCTTTCTAACACTTTTTTGTTTTTTGAAAAATGGATTACAAATTAAGTGAAAGATATGATTATTGAAGATAAAAAAAATGTAGTAGATTCAACCTACAATATCTAATTGAAAAAGGAAGAATTTTTTACTCAAACCTTCGTGGATTACAAGTACCAGTTTATGAAAATTTGACAACCGAGGCAAAAGTTATGCAATTTTGAAAAAAGCTGCAAAATCTGCCTATGAAAAATGACTCACAACTTTTTTTGATCTGATTTCTGCAAAATTTATCATTTTTATGCAAAATGTAACAACTACCCAAATGGTTTTTCGATGCTAGGAATAAAACCCAGAAATCATTTTTCTTGAAAATGAGTGTAAGATGAATTTCTAAAGCCAAAATGAAAATAGCTCTAGTAAAAATTCAAGTTTTTAATTTTGATTTTTTTACAGTATCCTAGATCTCTGATTTTGGTGAAATAGAAGTCAATTTTGACTTTCTCTAACCTTTTGGATTCTCTAGAAATGCTGAAAAAGCCTCCAATATTACCAAAAACTTGTAAATCACTCAAATCTCACAAGAACAAATATATGTAAACCAGATTAAATATATGCTTATTTTTCCTTTAAAATGTTTTAATTCTCCAAGTCATACGAGGATGCAGGAGAAGAGAATTCTTAGTTTTTTAGGAAAACTTCAGCAATATATTAGTCTCAAAGCTCTCAAAAAAATTCAGAAAAACAATGAGCTATACTAGACAAACTCGCTCCGATACCATGTTAGATTCTGCAAGTGAGAACCGAGCCAGGATCTGATGTCGGTCGTAGATCACATGCAATTTCACTCAACAAATGATTGAAGATCAGAATAGCGGAATGAAGAGAAATTTGAAATGAGAGAAAAATAGAGACAAGACAATAGAAAATGCAAAATACTTTCAATACTCTCACCAATCAATCACTGAACTAGTTGAACTAGTGGAGGTGAGAGGAGAGTGCTCAATATATAGAAGAATAAGGGAAAATGCATCCAAGAGGTGCATTAACTCCTACTACCAATAAAAGGTGGGAGGTTATCACCTACTTGGTAAATGACAAGACATGTTGCATAACCTCCTCAAGTAAAGACAGGAGAGAGGTGGCACATAAAGCCAAAAGAGGGTGAGAAACCCAACTACCCCGTAAACTACTCAGGTAAATACAAAATAGTGGCTATGAGAGGTGGCACAACAAGCCAAAAGAGAGTGTGTAACTCATTTACCCATGTGTGGGAGAGAGTGACACATGTAGTTGTATTTTTCCCCATGTCCTCATATTACCACATCTAATAAACCTAAGCAAGCTTAAATAATAATGTGTAGGAAAAAGAAATACCCCTAACATAAGGAAAATAAAAAACCTACATTAACAATCCTAAGCCTTAACTGTGACCCCTAGGGCCTAATTTTTCATCGTCTACACAGCTGATCTACTCCTAAACCTTGTTGCGAGCCTGACCTAAAAAAGTAAATTTTTCGACCGACCTCTCGAGGGAGCAATCCAACGTCCTATCATCCTTCTGCTGAGTGTCGGGGCATAGTGGGGCAACATTAAAAAAATTTATATCTTGATCTAAGCATCGAATTCTTTGAAACAATGCAACGAGTACATTGTGTCAAAGAGGGGAAAAATGTAGACATGTAAAAATGCCTGATGCATATAACACATCCTGAAACTACATTTTTCCATCATTGGTATCATTTTCATTACCAATATTACATTTACTATCATTTCACTTTATTTTCATTATTAATCCCCTTTTAACATCATTTCCATCATTTAACACTATCTCTATAAATTAAATAATCTTGATTTGTTTAATTAATTCACTATTAATTAATCTATTCCCCCACCTCTGGATTAAATCATTATTTTAATTATTCAATCCCTCACATTCACACTTCTTCTAAATTAAGTAATTACATTAATTATTTAGTTCTCCTCTTTTATCTCAAACATCATCCATTAATAAATAAACATTTTATTTATTAATCTTATCTTGCACATTCCTCCAATAATTAATTAATTATATCATGCATTATTCGCTCAAATCCTAACTGACACTCTCTCAATCAACTAATATTGATTGACCACTCTTCTAATCAATCAATTCTCTTAACTCCCACTCACTCGGAGTCTTCTGATCAATCAATTGACTCAACACTTCAATCAATATCTCATGTAACTAGTTAACTAGAATCCTGCAACCAATTGCAGTCAGTTTACTGGGCAATTAATTCCTCTCATTCATTCTCAACCTTTAATCTCAAATCAGCACCTCTTAATTCAGATTGTCCATTTGAATCAATCAAATCTATAAAATAACCCTCATCCTTCACATTCATCACCTAGAATTTTCATAGCTAAGTCATGTCCATTCGAGTTTTTTAGCATTCATTTTGAGTGATTGAGAGAATTTATCATAGAATCTAGGTCATCTTTGCATCACATTAAATCAAGCTTTTTCTAGCAATCATGGAGGCTTCAATTTTTTGAGCAATCCAACACCATACTACACCAAGCTCTCCAACAATGGGATCATGGGGTTGTATTTCTTGTTTTGAATTCATTGTTTGATTTGATTTATCTAACCCTTGTGTTTGAATTCATGGCTTGATTTGCAATCCAATTTCATTGGTAAGTGGGTTTGATCTTCATATTTTTAGGTTCTTTGATTGAATTCTTGTTGCTTAATCCATTCCACTTTTACTGTTTACAAGACCAATCAGTAGAAACATAAGGCAAACACAAAGCCATAAATGCATGCAAAAAAATTTTAGGACACCTGTACAAGGATAGGTTCACCCAAGGGTGAATGGGTCCTTGCTCAGGGATCTAGAAAATGAACAATGCAATGTATGAGCTACTGTTTATGTTCACTATTTCAAGTTGCAGACTTTTTCCGCTGTGACAAGTTTCCAAAAAAAATTTATTAATATGAATGCAACCTTATGACAAAAATAGAGCAAAATGACAACTTTTTTTAATGCAATTTTGACTAAATTTTCTAATGTAAATAATGAAAAGACAATAATATGCGAGATGTATGCAAGATTTTTAGATTTTTGTGAATTTAAATGTTACAAAAATGCAATTTTCAAACCCTAAATGAGATACAAAACAAACTAATGCAAAACCCACATCTAGGGTTTTAGAGACTTCCAAATCAAAATTTATGATGTACAATGTCAGGTTCACTAAAATGAAATGGTGAACAAGACACCTTAACAATGTCGGGTTCACCAAAATGAAATGTTGAGAAAAGGGGGAATGAATTCAATCAATGTGGAATGATGAAATGCCCTAGGATTCAAACACACCTTTCCCCAATTTCATTAGAAAGAGAGAAGATCGCAAAGAGATAGGATTGACTTTCAACCATGAGGTGAATCAACCCTATTTTGGACCTTGGATCTTTACTTTCTTATGACATAAATGGTTGATTTGCAATTTTTTTGAATTATTTAAAGTGCATTAACTAAATGAATTATATGACCTAATACTTGAAATGCAAAGTTCTATGATAATAGAAACAAAAACAACAATTTGCAGGCAGATCTGAGAAGGGCCTAATAGTGTGCACTTGTCATAAAAAGTGGGTTTTGATCTCTAATCAAGGACTCATTCACCCAAGGGTGAATGGATCTTAGTGTAGGGGTCCAAAATCAGTTTTTACAGTCCTCTGATCTCATACCTAAGCTGTTGATTTCTCTAGGTTTGACTATCAGAAAGCCAAAAATAAAGTCTATGAGTTTTCATAGCTTGACAACAATGATGATAATTTATGTAACTTTACAAAATTACTCCTTTGATAAACTTTCAATCTTTCTTCACCTGTAAATATGTACATACAAAAAGAGTAGAAAAAATATCTATTTTGGGGTGAATGGGGGTTTTCCTTTGTCAAACCCCATATTTGGTAATTAAACCTTGACAATGAAATAATGATAAAATGAAGGAATTGATGAATGAACAAATCTTATTACAACTCTCCAAAATCTTGATAGTTGTCCTTAGAGGAATAAAGCCAAACACATCACTCTAAGGCTTGGATCTTGCATGCAGTGGCTTGATTGATTGATGCTTGAATGCTTCAAACCTACATCACAATGTTAGTTCCAAAACATGACATGAACACACATGAACTTTGACATAATGATATGATCTTGATTGTTGTTGTAGATGACTGATAAATTTTCTCTTTAATTCTCTTGACAATAATATTTTCTCTTATGAAATTTGATCATGCCCCTTAGATTTGAATTGATAAAAATACTATGTATTTATAGGTGTTTATCTAATTTCTCGACAACTAGATTCCAAAAGCTGACACTTGAAACTTGAATTTGAATCTTTAAAATGTTGTGAAAAACATATTTAAAATGGGTCTTGGCCCCTAAGCCCAAGACACAAATGATCCAAGATGTTTTAATTAATGATGATAATTGTTTAATAAAGGTTCCCCTTTCAGAAACAAGAATAATAAGGATTTGGAATGCATAATTTAGTCAATTAGAGGCTTAATTAATTCCAATTAATTAAGGGGATGCAAAAATAATGTAAAATTGTAAAGGTATACAATTTTCTATACTATAGTTACTAAGGCGCTGAGATGGTTCTTAGACAATGGGCATCATATTTTTTTCTAGGATGATTGGTGGATAGGGTGTGGTTCCCTTAAAGATGTGCATTGGGAAAGTCCTTTCAAGGACCTTTGTATTCATGTCTTTGGCTATTATGTTGTTGATTATTTTACTGATGGTATTTAGAAGGATATTTAGAGTGTTTATCTCAGACTTGTTCTTTAGAAGTTTCTTGCTTCGATCCATATTTTGGATTCTCCCCAACTTGATCGGGTGGTGTGACATTTCTCTGCTAATGGAAAAAAAATTGTTGCTTATGCCTTTTCCCAACAATTTGATCTTCTTGGTCCTCATCCCTTTTGGGCGTCTTTGTGGAATCCCAAATTGATCCCTAAGGTTAATATGTTTTCTAGTTATTGGGCCAAATAAGGTGCTTGCTATTAAAAACATGTGGAAGATAGGTTTGTTATGCCTAATAGATGTTTCCTATCTGAAGCAGATTTTGAGGATGCTTTCCATCTCCTTGTGGGTTGCAATTATGTGAATGTCATTTGGGAGCATGTTTTATCTCTTTAGAACTTAAGTTGGGCTTTCCCCTCCTCTTTTGGCCAGATTTGGTCCCAATGGATTGCCCCCTCCTCTAATCCCTCTCTCTTTGTTGTGGTCTCTCATAATGCCGCATGTGGCTTGGAGAATTTGGCTTGAAAGAAATAACAAGATTTTTTAAAACTCTTCCCTTCCTCCTCTATGTGTGTTCTTCAAAATTTGCTATTTTATTAAGGATAATCTTTTAGCTAGAGTTTCTAATGTTAATCATGTTGGGCTGCAAGCTTTTGTCTCTAAGTATGATTTTTAGGTTGCTCAGCGTTGGAACCTCCATTTTGATGTTTCTACTCTAATTGTGAAAGCTAAGCATTCTAGGGAGAATGTGTTCTTGCATGCTCCGCCCAAGGATTGGGTCAAGGTTAACTTTGATGAAGCTACTAAAGGAAATATGAGATCTACTGGTTGTGGGGGAGTGATTAGAGATTCTAATGGTAGGTTTGTTTTCGTTGTGGCACTCCCCTTTGGAACCCATACAAACCACTTCACGAAAGCTTCTACTATCTATCATGGTCTAAAACTAGCTCAATTTAAAGGGTTTAAGAAGGTCTGGTTGGAGGGAGACTCTTTGAACATTATCAAATGCATTAAGGACAACCAAACCCCTATTTGGTTGATTGAGAGAATTATTAGAGACTTTATCTCTATTATTAACTCTTTTGATTCTTGTCATATTTCTCATATTTTTCGAGAAGGAAATATGTTGGTTGATTGTTTTGCCAATATTGGGGTGATATATTTTCCTAGTTAATGGGGTCTTAATGACCCCCCCTTCGAAGATCTTAATATCTTTAATCATGAAATACAAATGTCACAAGGGGGTGTTTGATTGGTTGGTTTTTATTTGGAGGGGGTGTTGGGAATAGGATGTCATTTAATTGCAATCCTAAACATATTTCATGTATCTCCTAAGTCCTTGGAAAGTGTTCCCCAACACAAGGATTAGAAAGAGATTAAATTTTAATGAAATGAACATGTAAATTTAAATTTGTGATTATTCATAAATGATAGGAATATGTGGGGACATCCAAGAAGAGCTCCTACAAGATAGGAGCACATGGGGCGCCCACATGGAAGGTGGAACCCACCTTGCTTCAGTTAACTGTTTGGAGGATTGATAACACTTCAATAATGCATGTTTTGATCCTACAAATCAGGCATTGATATTTAAATGAGTGGAGTGGCAGTATCAGTTCAGTATTAGTTCAGTTAAGTTTAGTCTAGTTCAGTTCAATTCAATTATGGTTTAGTTATCTTCAGTTGCATGTAGTTATTTTGAGTTGAATGCTAGTTGACTTGAGTTGAATTGAGTTGCATGACTAATGAATTTAGTTGCATGACAAATAATAGATGGATACTATTAGTTAAGTGGGGATGACCAATCATGCTTAATGTTTGCATGAATTGGTGGAGAGATATGTTCCAATTAACTAAGATTGACTTGGGACCACCTTGGGCGCCCAAGTTGGCATATTTTAGTTAACACCTTTTGCATGAGAAGATATTTACAAGGCTTGGTCAAGTGGGCCCATTCTTGGGCGCAAAATTTGAGATGAAGTTTTCATGATATCTTCTTGAGCAAAGTTCAGTTAAGTGTTCAGTTTGGGGTGCCTAAATTGAGAGACTTTGGTTTGACTTCAGATTACATTGTAGAACTCTACTTGCCCAATCTAGGCGTAGAGTTTTGTGAGGAGCTTTATGATCTTGTATTGTACAACTCTTATGAGTTTACATGCTCATTTATTTGTCTATTAATTGTAGCAAGTGGATGAGAGTTCTAATGAGATTTTATTATAGGTTGTGAAGAAGGATTGTTGAAGGAAATGAAGCATATCAATCAAGGATTGATATATTATTATTGTAATCTTGTTCTAAAGTTAAATAATACAAGCACTATTGATTCTGGTGGAGTTTTTGCCCGAAATGGTTTCTTCATGTATATGTTGTGTCACTTCTATCTCCTTGTCTCATTCTTCTACAATCTTTTGTCTCTTTCTACAATTGGTAAAATTGATCTAAACAGATTAATCATACACAAAGAATTGTGACAAAGAACACTTAATTAGATCTATAGTCTCATAGTTTTACAAGTTTTAAGCTACAATATTACCTTCATTTTCAACATTTGGTATCAGATCCAATCGTTGGTTAGGGTTCGGGACATCGTTCTCTTAAAATTTTGAAGGTTTTTGGTTGTAGTGGGAGCTTTTACTATTGTGCTATTGCAGATTTGTAAAATAATTGTGTTACAATGAGTTATACTTCTCATTTAGATATTGAAAGATTCAATGGATCTAGTTATGATATGTGGAAACTAAAAATGGAGGATCTCCTTGAAGAGAGAGATGAGTGGTTAGCTATTAGTAACGAGACAAAGCCATCTACAATGATGTCGGGTGAGGATTGGGCTAAGCTTGATAAGAAGGCAAGAGGGACCATAAGGTTATGTCTTGATGAAGTTGTTCTCTTGAATGTTTTAGATGAAGCTACTGCATATAAATTGTGGAAGAGGATAGGTGATATCTATCAAACCAAAAATATTACTAATAAGTTGTATCTGAAAAGACAGTTGTATTTTTTAAAGATGAAAGATGGTGATTCTGTTGCACATCATTTAAATGCTTTCAATTTGATTTTAAGTCAGTTTGCATCTATAGATGTAAAGCTAGAAGATGAAGATAAATGCATTTTGTTACTTTGTTCTTTACCAAAGTCTTGGGAAAATCTAATTATTGCTATCAGTGGTAGTGGTGCATATCCTAAGATGGAAAATATAATTCCTACTCTCCTATTAGAGGAGATGAGGAGGAAGTCTAAAATGGGATCCCAAGATGCCTTGTGTAAGAGGTAGGCCGAAGGAAAAGGAACATAAGGGAGACAAGAAAGGAAAGGGTAAGTCCAAAGGACAGTCTAAAACCCCTGGTAAGAGTAACGTAAAGTGTTGGAACTGTGGGAAATCGGTACATGTAAAGAAGGATTGTAAGAACAAGAAAAAGAGTTTTGATGCTTCTACAGAGAAATCCTCAGATGACGGTAAATGATGCATTGATCATTTCATGTAAAACTATTAGTGATGACTCTTGGCTTATTGATTCAGGTTGCTCCTATCATATGACTCCTAACAAGGAGTGGTTCACTAAGTATATTTAATATGATGGAGGGAATGTCTTATTTGGAGATAATAGCACAACAAAGGTTGTTGGAAAAGGAGAAGTAAAGTTGTGTTTCAATGATGGTAGGTTTAAGACCCTTAATGATGTTTTACATATTCCAAGACTTGCTAGAAATATACTTTATGTATCTAAGTTCAATGATTATGGAATGCATGTGACATTTGACAAAGGTGGTTGCAAATTGGTGAAAGGGAATATGGTGGTTGCTAAAGGATCTTAGATTGGGACTTTGTTTAAGCTTAATACCTCCAATTTGAATAAATCAACCAATGTAACTAAAGCTGAAAATACATATATGTTGTGGCACCATAGATTGGGCCACATTGGTGAAAAAGGTCTTAGGACCAATCTTAATAAGAAACTGATTAACGTTATTCCTAATTATAATATTGGAAAAAATGATTTTTGTGAGCATTGTGTGTTTGGAAAGCAATCTAGATCTTCATTTCCTAATGGAACAAATAAAGCTAAAGGATTATTAGAGATTATTCATTCAAATGTTATGGGTCTTGTGGATATTTACTCTATTGGAAAATCTAGATATTATGTCACATTTATTGATGATGTCTCAAGATACACTTGGATCTATTTTATGCATAAGAAATTTGATGTGTTCAATAAGTTTAAAGAATTTAAGGCTTTAGTTGAGAAATAATCAGATCATAAGATAAAAGTGTTGAGATCAGATAATGGTGGTGCATATTGTTCTAAGGAATTTGATGATTATTGTATGCATGTAGGAATTGTGAGATAGAAAACTACTCCATATACACCTCAAAAAAATGGAGTAGCAGAAAGGATGAACTGAACCTTAATGGAAATAGCTAGGAGTATGTTAAGTAGTGCAAAGCTAGATTAGTGCGTTTGGGCCGAGGCTGTAAGTACTTCTTGTTATTTAATCAATAGATCTTGTAGTTCACCTATTAAAGATAAAACGCCTTATGAAATGTGGTTAGGTAGGAAACCTAGTGTTGCACATTTAAGGATCTTTAGTTGTGAGTATTTTGTTCATGTGCCTAAAGAAAAGTGGTCTAAGTTGGATCAAAAGCACAGAAAATGCATATTCATAGGTTATGGTGAAAATGTAAAAGGTTAGAAGTTTTGGAATCCTCTAACCTGAAAAATTACTTTATCTAGAGATGTGATTTTCAGGGAATTTAGATCTTATATAGGAGAAGAACAACCAAAGGAGAAGGATACTTTTTGAACAGTGCATTTTGAGACAAATACTAAGAAGCATGAAGATGCACATGTTGAAGAAAAATTGGATGGATTGGATGAGGAGAGTTCACAAAGTTTTGAGATAGATGCTCATGATGAGCATATTGAGAAACAACAAGAACCTTCTTTGAGAAGATCAACAAGATAACATAATCCCGTTGATAGGTATAGCCTACCTAATTTTTGTTGTATATTTGCTTTGATGAGTACTAATGATGAACCTAGGTCTTACAGGGAAGCTTTGTCTTTAGATAAGAACAAGCTTTGGTCATGAGCTATGCATGAGGAAATGGTTTCCTTGGATACTTGTGACACATGGGATCTTGAGAGTTTTCCCAAAGGAAGAAAGGTAATTGGTAGTAAATGGATCTTTAAAAAGAAAATTGGAGTAGATGGTAATCTTGAAAAGTACAAGGCTAGATTAGTAGCCAAGGGCTACTCCCAAAGAGAGGGAGTTGAATTTAATGAAATCTTCTCTCCTGTTGCTAAATTAAATTCTATTAGATTCCTTTTATATATTGTTGTTGCTTATGATTTTGAGATAGAGAAAATGGATGTGAAAACTGCTTTCTTACATGGGGATCTTGATGAGGAGATTTATATAAGGAAACCTAATGGTTTTGTTGTAAAAGGAAAAGAATTATTGGTTTGCAGGTTAAAGAGATCTTTATATGGATTGGAACAGTCACCTAGAATGTGGTACCAAAAGTTTGATGCTTTTGCATTGAAAATTGGTTATGTTAGGAGTGAGGAAGATCATTGTGTTTACATAAAATTTATTGATGATCATCTTTTAATTATTATCTTGTATGTTGATGAAATGTTTATTGGTAACAGCAAGGTAATGATCAAAGAATTGAAAGCACAAATCTTTAGCACATTTGAGATGAAATATCTAGGGGCTGCAAAATATATCCTTGGTATGGAGATCAGCAGAGATAGAGGTAACAAAAAGATTTGCTTAATTCAAAGCAACTATGTTGATACTATTTTGAAACGGTTTAACATGCATGATAGTAACCAATTAATATTCCTTTACTAGTTGGCACGAAGCTAAGTTTAGACATGGGTCCTAAATCTGATTTTGATCATGAGGAAATGTCTGAAATTTCATATGCTAGTGTAGTTGGTAGTTTGATGTATGCAATGGTTTGTTCAAGACTAGATATAGCCCAAGCAATGTGAGTTCTAAGTAGGTTTATGTCTAACCTTGGTAAAGAACATTGGACTTATGTTAAGAGGGTGTTTAGATATTTACGAGGTACTTTTGATTACTGTTTGGTTTATCATGGTGCTAATGATATTGATATTATGCACATATCATTGGACATACAAGGTTTTGTTGATTCAGATTGGGCAGGAGACCTGGACAGTCGAAGGTTGACAAGTGGCTATGTGTTCACTTTGTTTGGAGGTGCGTTAGTTCGATGAGTAAGAGGCAGCCCATGGTTACTTTTTCCACCATAGAAGTAGAGTACATGGTTGCTACACATGCCTCTAAAGAGGCAGTTTGGTTATAGAGACTTGGGAAAGGTATTCGTTTTAATTGCAAGCAAAATTAGACTTGAATGTGATAGTCAGAGTGCTATTTGTTTAGCCAAAAATCCTATGTATCATGCTCATACTAAGCATGTTGATGTTCAGTATCACTTTGTGTGAGAAATGGTTGAGAGTGGGAAGGTATTGATTGAGAAAATTGACACTTTGATCAATTCTGCAGATTATCTTACGAAACCAGTTCCTACAGATAAGTTCTCTTGGTGCAGGAAGGTCATTGGCCTTGAGTCCTGTACTTGATTTATAATAATGATTCCTTGTTTAGAATAATTGCAATGTATAATGTCAAGTGGGAGAATGTTGGGAATAGGAAGCCATTTAATTACAATCCTAAACATATTTCAAGTATCTCCTAAGTCCTTGGAAAGTGTTCCCCAACACTAGGATTAGAAAGAGATTAAATTTTAATGAAATGAACATGTAAATTGACATTTATGATTATTCCTAAATGATAGGAACATGTGGTAATGTCCAAGAAGATCTCCTACAAGATAGGAGCACATGGGGCGTCCACATGGAAGGTAGAACCCACCTTGCTTCAATTAACTATTTGGAGGATTGATAACACTTCAGTAATGCATGTTTTGATCCTACAAATTAGGGATTGATATTTACATGAGTGGGGTGGCACTATCAGTTCAGTTCAGTTCAGTTCAATTCAATTCAATTCAATTCAGTCCAGTTCAGTTCAATTATGGTTCAATTATCTTTAGTTGCATGTAGTTATTTTGAGTTGAATGCTAGTTGACTTGAGTTGACTTGAGTTGCATGACTAATGAATTCAATTGCATGATAGATAACAAGTGGATACTTTCAGTTAAGTGAGGATGATCAATCATGCATAATGTTTGCATGAATTGGTGGAGAGATATGTTTCAGTTAACTAAGATTGACTTGGGACCACCTTGGGTGCCCAAGTTGGCATATTTCAGTTAACACCTTTTGCATGAGAATATATTTACAAGGCTCAGTCAAGTGGGCCCATTCTTGGGTACCAACTTTGAGGTGAAGTTTGCATGATATCTTCTTGACCAAAGTTCAGTTAAGTGTTCATTTTGGGGTGCCTAAATTGAGAAAGACTTTGGTTTGACTTCAAATTACATTGTGGAACTCTACTTGCCCAATCTAGGTGTAGATTTTTGTGAGGAGCTTTATGATCTTGTATTGTACAACTCTTATGAGTTTACATGCTCATTTATTTGTCTATTAATTGCAGCAAGTGGATGAGAGTTCTAATGATATTTTATTGCAGGTTGTGAAGAAGGATTGTTGAAGGAAAGGAAGCATATCAATCAAGGATTGATACAATATTATTGTAATCTTGTTCTAAGGTTAAATAATACAAGCACTATTGATTTTGGTGGAGTTTTTTCCCGAAAAGGTTTCTCCACGTATATGTTGTGTCACGTTTATCTCCTTGTCTCATTCTTCTACAATCTTCTGTCTCTTTCTACAATTGGTAAAATTGATCTAAATAGATTAATCATACACAAAGAATTGTGACAAATAACACTTAATTAGATCTACAGTCTCATAGTTTTACAATTTGTAAGCTACAATATTACCTTCATTTTCAACAAGGGGGGTGGAAGTGTAATCTAATGATTAAAACAAAGGGTTTCTCCTCTAATGGCATCAGAATGATTGCTAAGGATATTGACAAAGTTGAATATGTCTGGCATTTAAAGATTATTATGACTAGTCTTTTCAAAATCAGTTCCACACAAATCATGGGTGGTAAGTTGGGTTCTCTTCTATGGATTTTATGGTGGCTTGTGTTCATTCTCTTCTGGAAATTTCTCCATTGTTCTTCTCTATGCTAGCTTTTTGCGAGTATGGGGGGAGATTGATGTTGGGTTGAACCAATTTCATGCAAGGCTATCAAGAATAATAAGAGGGTTTGGAAAGTCCTCAAGGATGGAGAGGTCACTCCTTATATGGAGAAGTTGCATGGGTTTGATTCCAAAATTTCTAATGTCCTTGTGGCTGGTTGGAAGGATCAAGTGTTGAAGGTGTATGGTTTTGAATTTCAAATTACTAAGGAGTTCATTGGCATGATTATAGGTCTGCCTACTACTGGAAGGAAAAAAATTAGATAGAAAAGCTTTTAATTTTGCTATGAAGATCTTTTTCAAAGGAAAAGAACGAGATAAATTGGTCAAGGTTGTGTGTGGTGGGTCTGAAAAGCTCTCCATTAAGCCCATTTGGGCATAAAAAACTGAGCCATTGATGAGGTATTTCTCTCTTGATGGCAGATTCTTGACTTGATTTAGGTATCACATTATTTTGCTAAATCACTTTAGACACAAGTGTGGTATTTCCTTCCCCTATTATTTGTTGTTGTCTTTGGAAAATGGCATAAAGGAGCATAAGAAGAGCTTTATGAGCCCTGTCTTGCATGAAGGTTTCATTTTGTTAATTATGGAATGCTAAGAATTTCTCAATCCTTGATGCCCCTAAGAAGTCTAAGGGGAAGAGAGATAGGCAACCCTCGAGGTATGATACTGGTGAGAAGTTGGAAAATGTTGATTGGGAAGAGGGTTCTGATGGGGACTCCATGGAGGTTTTTTCGGAACCTCCTAAATTTTCTCCTAAGTCTACTAAGAAAAGACCTCGGCCCTCTTGGTCTAGGGGCTCTCGTACTAATATGGAGGAAGAGGTCTCTCCTACTTCTTAGAAGAAGAATTTGAATTTCGCTCAGGGCTCTAGTGAGGGTTCTTTGGATGTTATGGAACCCTCTCATGTTCGTAAAGGGAAAAATTTTGGTAAAAGTGGAGGTAAGGGTAAGAAGGATAAGGGGAAGTTTGGCCACTCTTCTATTAAGAAGAAGAAGTTATTTGGGACCTATGAGGGTGAGGATAATTCTAATGTGGATTCTCTTGGTGGTGAGCAACCTCAGCCCTCTGTTGTGGTTAAGGAGGCTTTTAAACCTATTAAGTTGATGGATATGTTTGTTTATGAACTTAAGGATAAAAGAAAAGTGATTATGGAGGATGACTATTAGCAGGATGATAAGAGTTCTCCCCCTAAAGACTTTGTTAAGGATCTTAATGTATTTAATTGTAATAAGGAGGAGATATTTGATATTCTTGGTTTGACTAAGTAGGGCTCGGTCACTTATTTTAGATTGTTTAAATGGTTCTTTATGGAGATTAACCAACTCAACATTAAAGTTCGCTCTCTGCTTAATAAGGAGAACAAGAAGAACTTTCAAGAGGATATGTCCCAGACCTATGAGGAAAACAATAAGATGTATACTATCCTCTAGGATGTTGCAAAGGATGTGTTGGTTATGAAGAAGGATCATGAAAATTAAATTTCTATGTTGGAAGAAATGACTATGAAGGTGTATGAAAACTTGGATCAAGTGGTTAACATTAGTTAAACTTCCCTTCAAAACAATTCCAAAGGTATCATCTTGCTGAATGAAAAGGCTAGAAGGTGGAAGGGGGATGAGAATTTTTTCTAAGATAAGGATGTTGGCTGATAGCAGCTTGATGAAAGGTAAACAAGGCACTATTTCCATGATTTCTAAATGAAATCGCTCCTTTAGCCAAGAGGGTTTTCATCCTTCAATCCAAGTGTTTGAACACAAGTACTCAAAATAATTTTCCAATTAGGGTTTTTGAATATTTTTATAATCCCTTCTTTTGTTTAGACTCTAAATCTTTAATACACCCAAAAAGGGTGTTGAAATTTACAATAATGGCCTCTATCTCGAGATTGGTATGAAACAAGGATTTCCCATACTTAATGAGCATCATTTCTCCTTGATTTGTGCTTGAAATCATGTTTGTGTGCAAAAATATGTTTGGGAGGCATGGAGTGAACTGCAACTATCCTTAGCAATAATGGCGAGAGGTTACTTAGGGTTTGAAACACTAACTACCTCATTAATGACAATTGAATTTTTCTTTATTTACACAATCGAGTGTAGATGTAGAACCATGTCCTCATTAATAAATGATATTTTTGTTCCCACAAGAACCCTTCTATATGAAGTGTCATCAATCTATGTATTAATGGTTATTTGATCATGCAGAGAGATAGGTGGAGAAAAATAGTGAAAAGAGGTGGGAGTGTTGGACTTTGGGTATTTGGAATACCTTATGACTCATTTCATAAATTAGGGTTAGGGGTTCAAAAGGGATGTTGGCAAGTGAAATTTCAACTCTTTGACAAGGGTATGTGAAGGAGTAGGGTTTGGTAGAGAGGTATGATGGCATGAGAAACTCTAAAATCTCAATTGAAGAGGCAACAAAGGTGAAAAACAAGCAAATGGAATTACTAGATGGGAAAGTATAATATCTTGATGGAGATAGAAGATAAAGTGAAGTTGGGAGGAAATTCATGACGAAGGGAGACTCTAAAACTTTGACGAATTACATAGACTTAGAAGACAGGCCATGCCTTCATACTTGTAAATTTTAGGATCTTAGGTAGATGAATAAGGGAGAAGGGGAAGAAATCATCCATAAATTTGGATTAGGGGAGATGTTGGAGATAGAAAGTGGGCATTTTGGACTACAACATAGATTATGGAAAAGGGGGCCATGAAAAATATCGCCCACTTGAATTTTATTGCCCTCATCTCATCTTTTTGATGGGTTCCATAACTATCCTTGTTTATTATGCTTATTTCCTATAGAATATAAATTTTCCATTACATTTTCATCTTGTTTAAGACTTTATATTAATATTTGAAGTAAAAGCACTAAATTTTATGTATAATGTTTTGGTAAATGATTATGTGCAAAGTCAATTGTTTTCAAAATATGATAGTACGTTATGGTGTTAATGGTGGTCTTAGAGTAAAATTATTCTAGAAAGCTAACTCCTCATGTAATAAGAAAAGTAGACAATCTATAGCCAAGGGTGTTGCAAGCCTACAACCGAAGGAATGAGGACCCATAGCTAAAGGAGGGAGTACTCATAGTCGAAGGAGTGAGTGCATGCAACCAATGACCTTAACCATCAACAACTCATCAAAAACAACATTTTTTTCCATGGATAATTACAAGGAACTCTAGTAACACAACAAATAGTTGTGGACAGTACAACAAATTTTTAGCAAGAATCAAGCAAGCATTGCATAAGTTGTGCCACTTATCTTCATGTTTTCAATAACTCCATTCTTTCTATTCAACGGTTAGAAAGTTGCATTAGAAGTATACTTCCTAAAATTTGTGTTGGTATGTGGATCCTAATCAGACTTGGTGTTTAAATTTTCGTCCCTTTCTCCGATGCATTTTCCCGCAAATTAATCAACAAGGGAATGCAAGGCATGCCCTCGAAGAAAAATTAGCCTTATATTTTAATAAAGAATTTGTTGCATATTTAAATTGTAATTCGATGAAAAAAAATTGGAAAAGCTGCCTGAAAATGAAGAGTTTTATTTGCTACATGAAATTAAAGAGTCACAATTTTGTGAACTGCCAACAGCAAGGGCGTGCGTGAGGAATGAACAGCAACATGAAAGTTTAATACAATTTCTGCAAGTCACACGATTTGGTGTGAGTTTCATCGTAGGTTTAGTGTGTGGTGCACATAGTAGAGTGCACGCTAAATTAAGCAGTGGAAGTTGAGTGAATTTGTTGTTGCTGCAAGTTAATTATATCTGTAATTTCGCTAGAAGTTGAATTAATAAAAGGACTATTGTTTGTGGATGTAGCCCAGCATAAGGGTGAACCACATTATTTTGTTGTCTCTCCTTTATTTTTTGAATTTTTAATTCCTCTATTTCATTCTTTTGTTTTTGTTCGTGTAATTATAATTTACATTTAATTGGTGATTGAATCTCTCTATTTTCTGCCTACAATTCCTAACAATTTGATCACATTTAGTCTCCTATTTTTATTTGTATTAGAATAAACAATCATTCTCCTCTATGTTAGGAGCAAGTTGATAAGTGTAGTTTAAGTAGTTAAGAGTCCGATCAGTTTAAATAGCTAGAATCTATATATAATATATATTTATATTGTAGACTTTGTATGGGGATAAGGGAGAAATTTCTCTACCAATTTGTATTGTTTTATGAGCAAGTAATTTAAGATAATTCTTCAATTCAGATGATATTGTGTGAATGAATGATAAAGAGATTTGATTAATATTTTGTGAAGTAGAAGAGTGCAGTTAAACGCAAGCAAGGGCCCACTTGAGGTTAAGTTGTAGTTCCATTGTTAGTATTAGTAGTTAGTGATTTCAATAATCTTAGTTAGATTTATTTCATACAAATAATTGATTATAGTTAGTAAAGTAGTTGTTACTCATAGCATCATATTTTTTTGTTGTTAGTGAAAATTGCAACATTAGAAATAACTTATAACAATTATTAATTCATGTTTGGTTACTACTCAAAACATATATTTGTTTTGAGTGCCAAGTTCCTATACACAACTACCTAGGATAAACCCCATAAATCTTTAGTCTACATACAATATTGGTATCATCCAAGAACATTATGTCATTGGGTTTGACATTATAAATGTAGCAAATCATAATTAGAGAGTCACTTGATAAGGGATGTTATGATCCGTTGAGTTGAGTGCTTGTTCCTACTACAACATATTTATTAATTAATGATGGTGCTCGACAACTATCTAAAATTATTTGCAAATACCAGTATTACATGATTCTTCCCTAGTGGTGTCCCTTGCAGATAGGATCCTCCAACAAATCGGATATTTTGTGATGACTCCACTTCTTGATTTTTTTAATCCTAAGGGATAGAATTTGGGTGGTGTTGCAGCAATGTTCTCCCAAGTGCAGCCACTTAATCCCTGTCGATTTTGGTTTTGAAACACATTTCTTCCAATATTCTTCAACTTGCTTGTTTGCCCCACTATTTGTAGTTGATAATTTTATTAGGTGTGAGTTTTACATCTATCAAATGAAATAATCCCTACCTAAAGCAACTAGCCACTTGCTTTGCACCTCAATGAAAATATAAAATATTGTGTCCATTATCAATAGAATAATTATCTAGAGGAAGGAATATTTGAAAAGTTGGAAACATGTCCAAATAAGCTTTCTATGAGGTGATTTGATAATTCTTGGTTCATGCAAAGTTGATAATGTCTAATTTATAAATTGATGTATAGTAATTTAATTAATAAATGACACCATGGATAAGGCTAGTTGCATTTGGAGTATCCTGTGTGGACATGAGTGACATTTTTCCACCTTGAGAATAAGTAATATGAAGTCTAGAATTAAAAGATGAGAAATTTCAGTTCATGATTGAAGACTATAACACAAAAACATGTATACAATCTCCATCAGAATCTGTATCTTTTTCCTTTTTATGCTCAATCGCACCTTTCTCAACTGTAATATTGATTGTTACTTCAAAGGGAACTCCAATTTAATTTTCTTCTCCATGTGCATCCTCGGATTTGATATTAGGTGTTCAAAATCCAAGTCTTTTTTAGAAATGCATCAATACTCATACTCCATAAATTTGAAAATGATTTTATTTTTACATTCTAGAGATTTTGTCATACAAATAGAATGCATGAGGCTAAAGAATTATATAGATCTATGACCAAATTTTCATTCTAGCCCCCCAAGGGTTTTAGAGTACCAAATGGTCTAATTGACTTCAAGATCACAAATTCGTCAGTATATTTTGTTGTGAATTTTTTGTACTATTTGGTGATGGAGCAAAAAAAATCATTAAAGTCTTCTCAATTTGCACTAAGTGACTTTAAAGAAATATATAGTTGATGATGATTTGCAGCACTAAAGGTTGATACTTATACTAGGATGCTTGGGATAAAGTCTCAGCAATGTTCATCTTGCTAAAAGAGAATTTGGAATTACAAAGTTATATGTACTTCCAAAACCTAACCTGCTTATGAAGCTAATCAAGGATATGTAAACACTTAGCTCCTCCTTACTAGTGTATCTTTAGAAAATGAAGAATTCACAAGAGTATGTAAGGTTGTCTTTTCACATGATCTTCATAATTTTGGATATGGCTTCAAGGCACATCAACACCATTATTAGCAAGTAAGTGACAACTTCATTTATAAGAGTAAATCTCTTAAGCTTAAAAACCTACCTCATATTATTAATTTCCAAATATATAATATCCTTGTATTTTATAAAATTGGGCTCTAAGGATCCCACTAGTATGGGTAGATCATTGCTAGACTTGTTAGGCACAATTATTGTATATAATAAGCCACTTGCATACACATTTTCTTTGAGTGATCTATTCCTGCATGATTCTTCATATCTAGAATTAAACCACCGAGGTATGCCTTCACTTGTGGTGATGAATTCTCTTATAAACATGTTCATAACCTACAACACTGAATATGTGACACGACTATTCATCCATTTTCTCAAAAACTTATATTAGAGTAATTACCCCATAATGTTCATAAATCAAGTGAGATCTAAGTTTTTCCACAATAGGTTTGATGGATAGAATCTCCCTACCATAAATAGAAGAACCGTTTCTTGAATCTTTCAGCTTCTTTCTCTCAATTTTAATGGAGCCACACTTTTGCATTAGCATGGTCTAAATGCCCTCTCCTAATAGACCACATTCTACCACAAATGGATGTGAGAGATCTAAAATAGAAAATATAGAGCATTTATTACCTTCTTAGACTAATCAAAAGCTTCTAGTGTTCTATCCACCCTTGTAATAGCTTGTTTTTTTGTCATATTTATAAAGGTGCTACTATATGTGAAAATAATTTGGTAGACCTATTATCACTACATAGGTTTTTTTTAATATATGTGTAATAGAGAGTGACTAGATTAGAAGAATTTGAATCTTTTTTCTCATCTACATGCATGTCTTGAGCAATAGTAACACAACCAAAGTATAGAAAAGCCACACCCAAATTTTCCTACAAATAGAGCTTGTTGCACTAGGAGCTCAACAATCAATTTTAGGCACCTCATATGGTCCAAATGATGGTAGTTTTCTTACCACCAATAGTCATCTAATTCTCACTTTCCTTGATATAAATATATATGAAGTCATCTTAGGGCCTAAATGTGTCAAAAGGCAACAATCTCAAATCTTCTAGTTAAATGATTAACAACAATAACATGTGTTAAGAATATTAATATAGACAACTCTCTAAAAGTACATTATAAAGTTGAGCTCAATAGAAACTCACTTATTAGATTTAAGTAAAGATTTATGAAGTTCATAACTAATGAGATTGTCATGTATCTAAGCACAATAAAGCATTAGAAGTATGTTATGGCCTATTTTGTATAAAGGCTCATGGATGAATTAGTTTACAATAAAATTAGTTATATTATGTTTAGGGTAACTAGAGTTAGTGAGGAAATTGTCTTAATAAAGACTAACATCTCAACCACAAGCACTTATTGACTTAGGGGACACTAACAAGAGAACAACAAGAAGGATAATTAGTTGGTAGATGCACTATCATTCTTAAAGAGTCCTTATATTTTATGTCATTTCCTTCAGTCAACCTACTTGGACACATGATCTTCTATATGATTCCTTAACTCACCCTACCACAAACAATCTTAGACAAAAAAAATGAAGATTTGGGGAAAAAAGAAATGCTTGGGTTATTCAAAATTATATTTTTTTGAGGTCATGTATTTAAGGCACTTAAGCATGGACATGAGTACCCATCTATAGGTCATGTGGGTTACTAGAGAACTTATAGAAACACTACCTTCATTTTTTTCTATTTGAATACAAAAAGGTGACATTTTACAATTTGTTGCTAAATGTACGCGTGCCACCAATATAAAATTGAGAGTGCCTTCCACACCTTCTACAACCAAAAGCCATTCCAAATAAAAATTGAGTAATTTTTTTTATATTGAAAAAAATGTAATATACAAAGAGTAGTATGTAGTTTAAGACTGCAAGAAGATACATACCATAAGGAGAATAGTCCAACAAATAATAACTAACATGAAATTTACAAATAGAGAGGCTAAAAGGACAAATATATAAAAAGGACTTCCCAAAGAAGAAGACCAACAACAACACAATATCCAATTGACTAAATTTGAAACAACAAAATTGAGCAAAAACCAACTGGCCACCAATAGCAAAAAGAATTGAGAAGCAAATTTCAATTTTGCAAAAGAGGCCTTAGTCCCTGAGCTAAACAAATCCTCTTATTACTCAATAATTGATCTACTTGAAGTTTGACTAGTTGAATTTGGAAATTTGTCTTTAAATTCTTCTTGGCTTCCACTTGTACCTACAAGAATAAAGAAGCAAGACAATAAAACACATGAGTAAAGCCTCAAAACTACACATTCTTGGTGATCATTATGGTTATTAAAGATAGTTTTACACTTCTTTTCTCCATAAATGCAACAAAATAAAATGTATAATACCATCAACACTAACATTATTATGAATCCCAACCCTAAGTAAAGCCTCTTTCAATCTTAGCTTTTGTTAAAAATTGCAAGTCATTATTCCATTTTTTAACAAATGGGCATCCCCAAAAAATGTGTTTAATCTCTTCAAGTCTTTAGCGAAATGAGCAATTAATTGGTTGGATCATAATACACTTCAACTTTACACCAATGGGTAATTTGCAATGTAGTATCTCACATGCCAATAATTGAGCATTTGAATTGGATTTTTTCCAGAATTTGAGCAATTAGTTTTGACCAAAACTATTCACTAAACCTACAATTTCATTTGAGGTTCAGGCGAGGTTTCAAGGGCAGGTTAGGAAGCAATTACAAGTCTATATTTTTTAATGAAAAAAATAAGAAAGGATAAGATCGTAACTAGAGCCAATCTTTGAAGAAATTACTTTATATAGGGATACATAGCTTCATAGATAATTCCAATAGCACCAAAAACTGCACAATTTTTTTTTTTCAATGTTTGTATTTGTTGCTAAAACTAAATTGATTTTTAGCAATATGTCATGGTAACTAGCTCAATGTAGAAAAAACCCAAAGGTCTCCAACATTGCAAGGGGTTGTTCCTAATAGAGAATATGTTTGTTCCACCAAATAAATAAAGTGGAGAAGTTGAACACATGTTGAAAAGAGACATCTCTCCACTTTAGGAGATGGAAAATATATTGACAAACCTTCCAAATATATTTTTTTAGAAATAAATGTCATCAATATAATGAAAATTAATTACAATAGCATTTTGTGGGATAGGGATTCATGAAATGAGCTTCATTTTGTTGGCATTTGAAGCAAATAGTCCAAATCATTAATTGTAAGAATGTAAAGATATGGAGCTAAGGGACATGCTTGTCAAACAGATCTTCGTAAAGGAAATGAGCCTATCATCATATTATTAATAATCATTTGAGCATTAGCATCTTGAAACAACATTTGCATATGAGCTTGAATTTTAGTTATGAACCCTAACCATTGAAGCATGTTAAAACCAAGTTTGGTCAAAATAAAATTCTATCAAATTTTGTCATATGCATTATCAAAACCAAGTATGATCAAAACAACATTTTGACTCATTTATTGGGTTCATTCACAAGTTTCCCAAGCCAAAATAATATTGTCAAAAATGAATTTTCCAACAATAAATCATGTTTGCTCAACTCTAACAATTCTTTGTGCCATTGGTTTAATCCTAATAGACAAGACTTTTGCAATGATTTTATAAGAGGTATTAAGTAGCGTTATAAGACACCTACCAAAGATAGTGTCAATTTTTCTCTTAGGAAGAAGTTTAATTATGTCACCATTAATGTTCAAACCTAATGATCCTTTCCTAAAAGGCCTCCAAGAATAAGCAATAAAAATCTTAATGTGATGCAAATAGCATGGTAGAATTCCATAGGAAGCTCATTGTTGTCTAAATTTTTGTAAGGGGTCATGAAGAAAAGAGCATTTTCCAACTCCCAAGGAAAGGGTTCTATCAGGGTTTTGTCTAAGCATCAATTATATTTAGAATCTATTCAATTAGGAATATGAACTTCAACAATATCCTCAAGGGCTTGTTGAATATCCTGGCATTGGTCATCTTTGAAAATATCTTCATAAAACCATTTAAATAAACTACAAGTTTCAAAAGGATTAGAATGAAGAACATCAAATTTATCCCTTGTAGCATTAATTCCTTCCTTTTTGTGTTTAGAATTGAGATAGTTAAAAATATATTTAGTGCTCTTGATTTTCTTCTTTTATCCAATGTAACTTAGATATGAGTTTAGCCCTTTGTCCTCTGCAACTACCAATTTTGTGTAGTTCAGATTTAGTAGAAACAATGGAAGTTTGAAGTCTAATATTGCTAGGATTAGCATTGAGATTTTTTTTGGCATGAACAGGTTTCCCTTGGAGGGATTTTTTCTTACATTTATGTTGCCAAGCCATTTGCTTGCCAAATGAGTAAGGAAATTAGTGCATTGAATAATGGTTGCACACCACCAATCAATCCAATTGTCTCCTTCATCAAGTTTAGGTAAATAATTCTAAATCCCCTCAAGGGAAACCAAACAAACCAAGATTTTTAAATGAGAAACATTAAGTTTCTAAGGGAGAAAATTGTCAATATTCAAAAATTTAGACAAACTTTGTAAATAATTGGATAATAGTCAAAAAGGGTAGTAGAATAGTCCACCTGGATGCACAAACCCCACGAATCATGGACCAATGGTAGAATAAGAGATATATAAAATATGTCCAACCTACTCAATTTCCTATCATGTCCCATTCTACGATTAGACCAAGGAAACCAACTTTTAAAATGGCTAGCAGATTTATCATGCATAGGATCAACCACACCCATAGAATTTCGACAAAAGAACTGTATACACCCAAAATTGTCCATGTCATGACATTACCTAGTCGATACATGACCTTGTAAGACATCTTGTAATATTTTACCCTAGGTTATTACATTATCCCACTTATCTCGTTTATTCCACTTAATCACCTTCCCAATTAATTAAATAAATCTCATTTATTTAATTAATTCCCCTTCACATGTCTCAAAATAATTCAAATTAAATATTTGAATTAATCCCTCACTTACTACCACATTGCAACATGTGTCACGTGTCAGATGACTACAACTCTTCACATGCACAAATAATTTAAATAATTTTATATTTAAATTATGAGATTCCCATTCACATCCTATTTTTAGCCCCATTCATTCTCGGTCATAGGCATCTTTTCCTCCAAAATAAATAAAAGAATCTCACTTATTCCCTCACATCCTAATTTTAGCCTCATGTCATAACCCACTTAATGTGCATCATAAGCACTAAAATCAACTTTTAATTCTATCCATACACATCACACAATTGACTTTTAATCATAGTCATCGAATCATATCAGCTCTTGCCTAAAAATTTAGCCTTTCATAGGCCATTTACATCCATCTTCTTGTAGTATCCTCACTCTACCAAAATTCTTTCAATCTTCTCATCTATTTATCTTTCCTCTACCATCTATCATCTTCATCTTAATGTTATGCTGAAATAGTGAGCAACCAACATTCCTCCATCAATAATCAAATCTTCAAAATCTTGCATTCTCATGAGAGCTAGAGAAGAGCAATGCAGATAAATAGAGTTTAGCGTGGATTTGGGTTTGCATTCGCTTTGATTTCATGCTTGCTCGTACTCTATTTTACTATTTAGGTTTTGATATCTTGTTGTTTTAGTTTTATATCTAATTTTCCCTAACTACATTTGGTGAACCTGACATGAATCCTTTGATCTAGCTTACTTTTTTTGCATGTTTCATTAGCTTTTGTTGCGGATTTATGTCATTTTTGGACAAAACCCCAGGGTTTACAAATTTCTTCATTTCTTCCAAATGGCTGCGAATTTTTCTAGAAGATTTTCATAGAATTTTTTCCATCATCTAAGGCAGCTATAGCAAAAAAATTGAGGGTTTATCACCTTTTTGTAGGAGTTATTGTGATTTTATGTTTTTTCATAAAATTGACTTTTTGTGTGCAAATCAACAAATTTTCCCAAAAAAATTACATTTCTAGAAAGCTCTTCAAATTATAATGGGGGTCTTTTTTTTACAGATTTGATTTTGATGTCAAATAAGGTGCTAAATAATCCAATCTTTGTTTTCTCTAGGGTTTTCATAAATCCATATTTCTAGGCGCAAAACTAGGAATTTTTCCAACTTCCTTACATTTCTGGAAAGCTCTTAGAAAATTAGTAGGGGTTTCTTCTTTGATTTTTTATTTTTCAAATCAATATCTTCAAATAATTGAATCTATTTCGGCTATGTTAAAAAAGTGTATCTAAAATTACAATTTTCTAATGAGCTTTTTTTTTATGGCTGCATTATAATATCATTTTTTAATTTTGTAGGTGATCATAAGGAGTTGTAGTAGCAACAATATTAGTCAAAGATAGTAGATTGGAAAGCGAAAACTTCCAGGTGCACTCATTCTATTATCTTTATCTCGCATTTAATCAATCAATCTTGTTTGCAAAACACTTCAATTTGGGACTTAAAAGGAACAACTTGTTTGATCACACATTTGGATTTGGGCATAAAATCAATCTTGTTTGATCACATCATTGAAATTGGCTTAAAACGAACAACTGTCTTCCTACACATTTGGCTTTGGGATCTAAAAGGAACAAATGCTTGAACTGTTTTACACATTTCAATTTTCTAAAGGGAAATTAACAACTGTGAGTGTGAATCAAGTGTGGGTGTGATCAAAAACACCTCACTTGGTTCGCTTTTGTCATACCCTTCTTAGGAGGCCTACTTGGAGCACACCACTCCAAGGGATGACCTCAATCAAGGTGTGAATCGAAAGACATGTTTCTTTGGGAGTTAAAATCTTGTCACTCTTGGCTAAGCCCCAAAGAACTTTATACCTTTGGGAAGTGGAGGTAAAGGGTGGGTTACCCCTTTCTCCCGGCTATGTGGCAAGATTTTGCTTTCAAATCATCCCTAGTTAACCTCGTGCATCCTAACTTAAGACCTAATTTTCCATACCCACTTGACTAACATTAGGCTTGTTGTTGTGTATTCAAGTGTATGCTTAATGATAACATTTAATCTTGAAAGACCAATTTATCATTGTGTTTAGTGTGTGTGTTCATGCATTTACATGTGAGATCTTGTGTTTGATATTACCCAAGTCAAACTTTCAATAAACATACATCATCCAAATCATCCAATCTTGTCATTCCACATCATATCCTAATCATCATCATCATCATCTCTTTAATCCAATCAACATCATTTTACACCATGCCAACGTTAGAAGACCTAGTGCCCCAATTCCAAGACCTCCCAAAATCACTTTATCAAGCACCACAACCCTTAGACTAACAAATTATACACATGCTCCAAGGCCCCATCCAAAAATTTCAACTTCAAACAAACCAATCACCTCAAATGCAACAACTCATAGCACAAGCCCAATACCTCATGGCCACTTGTCAAATCCAACAAGCACAACATCAAATCCAATCACCACATCAAAAAATTTCACATCAATCCTATGTGTCACCTATATCATTATATCAACCTCATCCATCCCCATATCATGTTACCTCTTCATCAACCTATCACACCTATTCCAATGTCAACCCTTATCCATATCAATCCACCTCCCAACAACCATTATCTTATGCAACCCATCCATCATTATCACAACAAAAAATCATAACACAAGTCCAAACAACATTCCAACCTCAACACATTCAACCACAATCTTATGTGTCACCTTCACCATCATGCCAACCTAACCCGTCTATCTATCATGTCAATGCCATATTGACATATCCACCCATCTCACAACAAGAACATAGGAGCCCAAGTCCACCTTGGCAACAAAATCAAGAGCCTTTCAATTCTCATGCTCCATTTGTCAAGGGGAACACCAATATAGTTCATGCACCCTATAAGTTTATCATACCACCATCCAATCAATTGCCTATCCCTAAGCCACCATGTCCTAGTCCTAATCCATTGGCTTCTCCTCCTTCTAACCCATCAAACTCTTCATTACCCCCACCATCATCTAATCCTCCATCAAATCCACACCCTAAATTCAAACATTTCAAAAGTAAACCTATGGCATTACCCAAATCCACCAATCCACCTACAAAGGATGTGACCTAAGGGCTACTAGCAAGGAATCAAATATCACCATGTCATCCAACTCATATGTTTGAACCTACCAAAGATTCTTCCAACACTATGCCTAGTCTTCTAATTCCATCATGTCACCCACAACCCCTTGAATCTATTCTAGAGTCTCCCCCTATGAGCCCAAGTCAACCTCCATCATGCCCTCATGAGATTGACCATCAAGAACATGTTGAGCCCCTCCAAGAGCCTTCCTTGTCCACTTCCATTCAAGCAACCCAAAAGTTATATCAAGAGTCTACTCCCAAGCATGTGGAAACACCAAGCCCTTGTCCTAATCAAGATCAAATCACTTTCATCCAACCTATCCATAGTCTATGTCTTTTCTATGATCAAGATGATATCCATAATGATGAAAAGCCTATCCATGAGCAACTTGATCCTATACCCATCCATGAGCAAGATATCCCAGATACACCTCCACCTATTCCTATCCATGATCCACAAACATTCACTTGTCATGATGAGAATCATGACTTCCAAGAAAGCATAGAAGATCAAACAAATACCTTGGATCTAAGTGAACACAATGCTAATCAAAATCCTAATGATCCTCCATCCACTATCGACCCCATTGCAAGTCCTCCATCATATCCTATTGGTCTATCCACCTTCAGCATGAGTGTTCTTCTTTAGGACAACAACAACCTTTATCCACTTCACCTCCTTCATCTGATAATGAACTCAAGTCTAGTGTCCAAAACAAATCTTGTCCCATTGTCCATCGCATACTCCAAAACATGAACTACCAAGGTAAAGGTTTAGGCCTTTATGAACAGGGTATTTTGGAGCCCATCCAAGTCAAAGTCCCTCCACACTCATTTGGCCTTGGATGCTCACCCCAAGGCAAACAAGCTAAAGATGTTGGTACTTCATGCATCCATCCTAAGTCCTCTTTCCACCATAAATCCTATCATACACCTAAAACATATGTTGTCATCCCTCCTGCATCATCCTAAAAATGTCAAAAGCATGTGACCATACACCTTTCAACATCAACTTTTCCACCATTGCTTCCAAGTCCTAATATCCCTCCATCTAATCTACCTCCACTACTCCCAATACCTAATATCCCCATTATCCAATCCCCTTATCCACCTACCCATAAATGCAAACATTATCTAAACATAAAGCTTCCACTCATTCCACCAAACCCAAGGGATTCCAAAATAAAAATTTGGATGCCTCCACACAAAGTCAAAAATCCTAAAGGTCCTAATGCCTTAGCAGACAATTGCAAAAAATCAAAGCCAAGTACATCCAAAAAGCAATAAAAGCCCATACCTTCAAAAGAAAAGTCTAAAAACAAAATGGTTTGGGTACCTAAGAAAAAGGAAAGCAAGTCAAACAAGGCATCTACATCACAAAGATCCCAACCATCCACTTCCACCTCACATTCCCACTCTATTCAAGAATCTCAAATTCCATCCAACAAGCAAAATAAAGTCATAAAATACTAAGTCTATGTGGGTACCCTGTTACTTCATCACTCACTCTTAAGCAAAAGACATCTCCATTGCCTATACACCCTCCACATCAAAGCTCAACGCTATCATAGTGTGTGCAACCATTGGTCATGGTTCCTTTCCATTTCACACCAATTCCACATACCTCCATATCCCCACCCTTCACTCATTATCCTACATATCTCCCCCACCATCTTCTTATGGTCCATGCTTTTTAAGCAACGCTCTCTATTTATTTCTACATAACTTACTATTTTCGCCTCCATAATCTACATATCATGTCCCATCATCTACTCTTACTTCCATCTCCTTTCTTTCATGTCATCCCCACAACATCTATGAGCATAATGACATTTGACATCGCCCATGATGACATCCATCTTTAGTGGGATCTCTTTATCACCTTTCTATGGAACTAGACACTTGAGTCCCTCCTATCCATTCCCTTTCTCCCATCCAAAATTTAAAACAAAAACAAAAATCAAAAAATAAATAAAGTAAAAAGAAATCCCTCCGTCCAACAATAAAAACCTAATAAACAGGTGCCCTAGATAAGCACAATGATGAAAACCTAGCAAACAAGCGTCATGTGTAGATTGATCTTCTATGTCACTTACACTTGGGGGCACAATGTCTCATTTATCCAACCTATCATTTTCATGTCATATCATTCTACCTTACCATCCTACCATCTTTAGCCATCATACCTACTTATCATATTTGAGTTTGTTCATCCTCCTTCCTCCTTTTGATCTTGATGAAGATATAGGGGCAAAATGTTGAAACATGTTTTGAGTATCTCTTTCCATACCTCATCCTTCCAGACAAGCCTGTCATTATCCTATTGTCGTATGTTTTGTCAAGAAAAATCCTAAGTATTATACCTAGAATGGGGCATATTATTCCTATGCAACAGTCTTTGGAGATCACATCCTAGCTCCCTTATGATGCATACATCCATTCCATACACTAGCACATATTCCTTTTATCCATCCATATATCATGAGCCCTTTTGTCCTATCCACTATTGCATATCTTTTTAGCCATCCATCTATCATGAGGCTTCCATATGTTGTCACTTATCCCTTTTATCTATCCACTTATCATGAGCTTTCCATGGTCTATCCTTTTTCTCCATCCACCTCTCACGTGTCTTCCATCCCATTATTACTTATCCTTTTATCTATTCATCCCATCCCATCCTTGCACCTAGACTTGGTTCTCCCCTGTCATTGATATCTCTCACAAAAGCCATCAAAATTAGAAAACCAAAACCAAAACATTTCAAAAATACAAAGCACCAAAAATATCCCAAAAAATACAAAAAATGAAAAAGGTCTTACCAAAAAAAATACAAAAAAATATGCAAAAAGGTCTTGAAAAAAAGACAAAAAAATCAAATAGCCAACAAAAATCCAAGCAATAAAATAAAACCAAATCACTTCTTCCAATCAATTCAAAGCACCAATTCAACTCCTTCAAATCAATTTCTTTTCATCAAATTGTCCAATCACATCACTTTTTTTCTAATCAATCCAATCATTATCAAATCAACATTTCTTCACTAACTAAATCAATCAAAATCATTCCCAAAGAAATCAATTCTCAATTCAATCTATCAATCATCATCCACAAATCAATCATCTCTAAATCAGTTCCTTAATAATCCAAATGCAAATAAATCCTTAAAACCATACCAATCAATTCAATCAAACAAGTCAAATTATCCAATTACATCAATGGTCTTGATCTTAATCTTGTTGTAAATCCAATCAATCAATCAATCATCCTTGTGTTGATCTAGGGATATATCGCTCCCCACAATGACAACACTATCATCATCATCAACCGTTTACAATTTAACCAAGTAATACCTTGTTTGTTTTTGTATAATTTGTGACAGCCTATGTCTGCTTCTGTCGTGTGTGTTATCATTTTTTATCTTGCATCAAATTCCAATCACTCCCAGCCTAATATTCATATCTTGTATCCTCACAAGGCTAGACATAAGCAGTTTCCAAGACCTTAGCTGTGGGTTGGCTTGAGGCTGTGGGATGGCTCCTCATGGTCTCGGGTTCGACTCGCTCTCGGGTTTTCCAAGGGTATGGGCTGGCCGGCTATTGCATACCCCCCAGAAGATTAGTCTCGCCCCCGCTCGTGCGGAATGTCGCTGGGCCGGGTTAATCGCGGGGACACCTCTTGGTTACAAAAAAAAGGTTGTATTGTGTTGTGGCATGACACACATTGTCACCTTGGTCCTTATACCTTGGTACATATCATCTAGTGTTATATCAAACATATGATTGCTTACTTTATTGCAACATAACGTGTCATTCTTCTCTTTCATCCACTTCCTATTTTGTATCATTTATCATTTCATTCATTCATTTCGAGAGCATACATGTGTTTTTCCAACCCGCCTATCCTCTCGAGGGAGCATCATCATCATTATCATATCCTACATCATCATCATATTCCACTATCATCCCTTTTCTTCACTCATCTTACTCCTCACTTCCTCAAGTGGTTGGGCATCATATTTTTCTCCTCTATCCATACCTTAGCTTTTTTGAAATGATGTTACTTGACATAAATCTCACCATCTCAAACATCATCTCAAAGAGGGGCCAAATGTAGACACCCAAAAATGTCTATGCCATTACATTACCTAGTCGATACATGACCTTGTAAGACATCTTGTAATATTTTATCCTAGGTCATTACATTATCCCACTTATCCCATTTATTCCACTTAATCACTTTCTGAATTATTTAATTAATTCCCCTTCACGTCTCAAAATAATTCAAATTAAATATTTGAATTAATCTTTCACTTATTATTACCACATTGCAACATGTCACGTGACTACAACTCTTCACATGCACATATAATTTAAATAGTTTTATTATTTAAATTATGTGAATCCCACTCACATCCTATTTTTAGCCCCATTCATTGTGTCAAATAAAAGAATCCCACTTATTCCCTCACATCCTAATTTTAGCCTCATGTCATAACCCACTTAATGTGCATCATAAGCACTAAAATCAACTTTTAATCCTAGTTATACACATCACACAATTGACTTTTAATCTTAGTCATCGAATCATATTAGCTCTTGCCTATAAATCTAGCTTTTCACAGGCCATTTACATCCATCTTCTTCTAGTATTCTCACTCTGCCAAAATTCTTTCGATCTTCTCATCTATCTATCCATCCTCTGCCATCTATCATCTTCATCTTAATGTTATGTTGAAATAGTGAGCAACCAACATTCCTCCATCGGCAACCAAACCTTCAAAATCTTGCATTCTCATGTAAGGTGGAGAAGAGTAATGGAGAGAAATTGAGTTTAGCGGGGATTTGGGTTTGCATTCACTTGTTATTTTGCTTTTCATGCTTGTTCGTACTCTAATGTGCTAGTTAGGTTTTTGATATCTTTTTGTTTTAGTTTTATATCTGAATTTCCCCAACTACAAGAACCGCCAATCAAATTCATCCATGCTAAGATTTGGTCATTTATACCAACTGCAATCTTGAAGATGTTCCACCACATTAAGCCACCACCTAAGACCCAATCGGGTAGGTTACTGGCCATCCAACCCCAAAGCTCAATTCTTTCTCTAGTATTATTGGGAGCATAAATAAAACAAAACCCAATGAATTGTCAATTGATTATAAGAGCCCAAACACAACTATGAGATAGGTCCTCACCCTTATCAACGACATCTCTAAAACCCATGATGAAATTCCAATAACAAAACCACCTTGGCCATCCAAATGAGATGTATGTGGAAAAGTGGTATCTCTCCAAAAAAATCCATAAAGATGCCTCAAGTCTAATGTTACTAAGCTTAACTTCATGATGGAATAATACATTGAGCTTCCAAAATAATCACCTCTTTTACTTTATACTTACAAGGAGGGAGTGAAATCCCTTTAATGTTTTGAGAAAAGAGTCTATAATTCATGATAGACGACTAGAAGAATTGTCATCCAAATTTGCATGAATAAGATTTTGGACTTTGCAACCTCCTAAATCTAAAGGTATGGATAAAACTTTTGTTATGGTGGATGGTGAAATATGCCTAAGGTGTCTAAACTAAACTTTAAAATCTTTACACAACATGGGATCCCACAATCATTATTTATAAGGAATGTTTTGTTATGTAATGATTGCATTCAATATGAGTACCATCTACCATCCTTAAAACAATGGACAAACAAAGTTGGTGAACAAGCATCTAAAAGAATACCTAATAATATATGCAAGGAATGAGCAAAGCAAGTGAGTGGAATGGTTGAGTTGTGCATTAATGCAATGCCACTTAATCACTATACGATTACAATGAGACCATTCATGGCTTTGGATGGGCATATTCCATAATCACCCTTGGATTGGGCAATTCAAAGGGGCATCATCCCAACCATAAGGAAGTATTGCTAACGATTCAAATAATTCTACAACTTTCAAAGAATAACACCCATTAACATCAACAAAATAAACCAATAAACACCCACATGTAAGGTCAAATATAACATAGTATTTTGAAAGAAAAAAAAATCTTGCACTATTTACAAGTGCCAAATTTGGAAAGAAAAAAGCCTAAGCCTATCTTGTTCTTTTAAGAGTATTTCCTACATTTTGTTACTCCATGCTTTCGTGCATTTTAAGTCCATTCATGATCCCATCCTAACCATGAACTTTGATGCCACTATGAGAATTTCAATATGTATTTGTTGATTGTGGCTATCATGTTACTCCAACTCCAAAGTCCACTATAATTAATTACCCAATGCATCAACAAATAACATATAATCTAAACTATCATCAATTTTCATTAAATCTTTGGTTTTAATACCTAAATCTTTAGCACCTCTATAGCTTAAAGACGTGTTCTATAACCTCAAAACAAAAATCCACTCACCCCCTCATATCACTC
>VDFB02051398.1:0-11991 GCA_007258455.2 Sequoia sempervirens
AGAGTGGCTCCAAGGTGTGGAACCTTGCAAATGAAGACACAAATGAAGACAAACCTTTTGATCAAAAAGTGGGTTTCCTCTCTAAACTAGACACAAAGTGCTGATCCAACACTTATAGAACTGGAAAACTAAACCTATTCTAGAAATGATGCACCAATGTTTAGAGTGATTCTTCCTACCTTTCACAGCATAGAGAATTAGTGAAATGCCAAAGAAGATTACACAAACTTCTATTTCACAGAAACCAAAAGGAAAGAGACTGATTCACAGTCATCTCTGCAATGAATACCAACATGGCATACAAGCATACATCAACATCAAAACACATTCAAATGTAAAAACAAGATATTATGCAGAATACAACAAAATTAAAGAGAGGCAATAATGGATTAATTTCATTAATTTAGAGGCCTTAAAGCCTTGTTTACAGTTACAAAAATTCAAAACTGTATAGGTCTATTAGAGAAACCTAGAAAAAGAAGAACCCCTTTGCAAAATACATCAATTGCTTTCATACTGAAGCATAACAAAAAAGATTGCAAAACCCTAACCCTAACTGCGTAAAGAGAGTCAATGAGGAACGACCACCTAGAAAATTCGGCAGCATCCGCACCTTGAAAATTCCTTTAACATGAAGCCTCCACAAACCATCTGCCTGTGGAACTTTGGAATCCATTGACATTGCAGGAAGATTGACTCCATCTTCTCGCAAAACTTTTCTTAGTCACTTTTGAACTTTTTATCCCTCTCGTGGAAGAAACAATGGAATTTGTACTTGCCAGAAAACCATCGACATCAGAACCAGTAACTTTGAACTTGTTTAGATGGAAAATCCCGCAAACATGCTAGTAGAAATCTGGTGCTCATTGGGACCATCTGGGAAGATGACCTCCATCTTCCCACAAAATTTTACTTAACCACTTTTTCCCCCAAACAAGTAAAGACCATCATAACACAAAAGTGCAAATCACCCAAATATCCACAAAGATCTCTTTGATTGGTTATCAGTAGTGGGAAAACAAGGGTGGCACAAAGTATCAACAAGTATTTAGAGGCATCGTTAAAGAGCTTGATGACTTGACATGTGAATATGTTCTCTTAGGTTAAAACCTTTTGGCAAGGCATATAAATGATGATGATATATATCAAAGACAACATTCACCAACATGTAGATGACATATATGTAAATGCAATTTGGTTTCCGTGTAGAAATCACACTTGTTCTCTTTATCCTTCTTGATCCTTGATCCCTCGATGATCGATTAACTAAACATTGAATTTCTTTAAATACTGACATAACATGTTATTGAACATGTGTGCTAGTTGGATTATAACAACTAGTACACAAGGGTAAGAAAGTTAAAATTTGAATTTGATAATATAAGTTTTAGAGTCATTTTGACATGTCTCGAGAAAAATGAACTATGAAATAAATATTAAAATAAATGCAAATGAGATGAAATTAAAATAAATAGAAAGAAAACCTATAAAAAATGATGCGAATATAAATAAAAATCCAACTACAAACCAAACTAAATACAAAACTATATTACGAATAAATAATTTTTATATTAAAATAACCCACCAAAATAAACACACATCTAAATAAAAAATGATAATTACAATAATCAACACAAGAATGAAGCCTAAGAGAATATATTTCAAAAAAAGTATATTTAAATGAACTAGGTAATGATGGCAAAGGAGATATTTATAAGAAACATAGCATGAGCACACTTTTTGTATTTTGGGCGGTTGATTTGTTTATGTGGAGTTACTAGTACCACCCAATAACCTCTCTTTTTCATATTCTATATCAAGTGGCAAGTCAACTAGGCCTAAAACCATTAAAATTCTATATATTTATATTAAAATTCAACTTGGGCTTCTTGTGTTGTTTCCCACATACAACACACTCTTTTTTAGTAAGAATATTATATTGGACACAAAAGTGATATTTATATTAAACTAAACACTTCTTCACCATAATGTAAATTTTATTATTTATATCAAAAAGTTTTTGATGTTAACTATTAATAAATAAATGACTTTTACAATATTTTAAGTTTTTGATGATGTGAATTTGATTATTTATATGAAAGAGGAAAATAAATGGCTTTTGGTATTATAAGCTTTCACTATATGACCTTTTTCATATTTGGAGTTTGTCTTTGTGACCTATGAACAAGTTTAGTGGAGAAGCTTGTAAACATAGATATCTTTATATATTCTATTGTTTATATTTATTCTATTTTATAATTTTAAAAATATCTATATATATTAATAATATTTAAAAGAAGATTTTAAAAAAGTGTGGGAGTGTGAAGGATAAAAGTTCATATTTATATTTTTCATTTTGTTTTACTTTAATATATTATAAATATATTTTTATAATTTTTAATTTGATTTATTTGATAAAAAATTGACACTTACTTTTGGACCTATTAATTATTATTATTATTATTATTATCTAAATCAATCATTATTTATGTTATTATTACTTTTAGATTGTGTTGTGTAGTGAAGTCTATTTTTTAGATTAGATTAAATGTCACAAACTAGTTTGTTTATTTTATATATTCCCATTATCTTGCATGCAAAATACCTCAAGTTGAGTGACTAAGGACTTGTATTTATAAGCATCTTCTAGATCATTAGATCTAAAAGATCAATAATGATCAAGGATTCAAAGACATGATTAGGCTATGACCACACATAGGCTATGACCACACAGAGTAGCTAAACCAAGACTAGGGATAAACCCACAAAAGTAGTTTACAATTCCAGTGAGGAAGGAAAAGTTGCAAAAAATGACCCCATGCAAAAAAAAATGGATTTTGGGGTTCAAACCAACTTTGGTTTGAGCGACCCAAAGGGGTTCAAACCTCCTTCTCGAAAGCAAACCCATTTGCACATATTTCCCGCACTATTCCTGAAAAGCCAAAAGCAAGGCTTGTGGGAGAGGGTTCAAGCAACCCCCTGGGGTCACTAAACCTCCCTTTTACTCCCCTCTTTCTCCCTCGTGCACCGTAAAAGTCCACTTTATGCCTCAAGTTCTGGCTGAGGGATGAAAATGGAGGAGACTCTCACAAACCCAACTAGATATGGTAGTCCTCAACGACATTCAATGAATATACTTAATATGTTTCCCGCTTTTATGTATTTTTTTAGTTTGAGGAATATAGTTTTCGAAAATCAAGCTCTTTTTATTCTCGCACATGTGGAAAATTATCAAAATTATCAAAAAATTGAAAATATGAGTGCACCAAATATCAAGTCCTGATCCAAATAAAAAATGAATTTCAATACATACAAAAAGTTATATGCTATACACCATGAGTCCGAATTGTAATTGGTTTGACCCTCTAAAAAATTGATTAAGGAAAAATAATATTCAATAAAACACTATGGAACCAATTGAAGCACTAGATATCGTGGAGCAAGGTAAATCTAAATTAAAAAGAAATAGAATTTTATCCTCTTCATGGAAAAAAAAAAGTTATGCATTACCATGGAAAGTGTCACTTTAAAAAATAGTTAAGCTACTAAAAACTAGTTTTCTAAGGAGATTGAAAAATATGTACTCCACCTTAAAAATTGAAAAATATATATTTAGAATCTACGACAAAATTTCACAAATCAATAGGTTAAAATGATATTTTCACTACCTGCTAGCCGCTATAGGTGCCCAAAAGTGAAGATTTAGTTAGAAAAAATTATTTCAATGTCCAGTTTGGCCAAAAATTGTAAACCAGTATTGTGGGATCACCCCTAGGCCATGCAATATGGCTTAGGCTCCATAGTTATAAAAATTCTCCATTAGGTTATTTATTTCATCTAATTAGTGTTTCATCATTAGATCTAGATTCTAATTTATCTATCATAGCACACCAAAATTTCAACACCAAATAAAAAACTAACATTCAATGTGAAATAACTAAGCACTCCTCATGTATTTCTTCAATTATCATTCTCAACTCTTTATATATTATATGTGATTCTTTATAATGGTCAACTATCATTGATTAGACCTAAATTATAGTGTAAAATATATTATCCATCCTAGAGTTTTAAGGTTAGAAAAATTATTTCTCTATATTTTGGTGAACCCACAATATTAAAAACCATCTAGAGTTTATCCTTGAGCTATCATTATTTTTCTTTAAAATTCTTGATTTCCCTTATTCAACTTTCACCCTCATATCTTAGGATCTTTCAACGGGCTACAATCCATATCTTTGATTGATTCTATCTTACTCTATATGGGTTTTCTAAAACTCTTCAACATGATTAAATTACCTACAATGCACATGAATCATGATGAGAATAATCTTTGGTACATGTTACATGATGGTAACCTAGATCTAAGATCATTATATTCTTGTAGTGATAAATTTAATAATGTGATTGGAAATGATTGTATTAACAATGTAATGTATTCCATAATATGTATTTTCTCATTGATATTTAGGCTCTTGCTTTTCATTATGAACATCTTATTCAAGAGCCCTACATGGACTTTCTCGATAATTGTTTTTTACACATGGTCTTTCATTGCCTCATCTCATGTGTGTATGGATGATAAAAAATTGTTTATATCTTATAGAAATTACATTGTTTAAGCATGCTTTGCAAAAGCATTATATGTTGTTTCTTTCTTATTTTATGGAATTCTATTATCTAGTCAATTTGATTAGGTATATATCAGAGTTAGTGGCTAGTTATTATCATCATGTTGAGTATTGTGCTCTTATTGAATATTATTGGATATATCCCCCTCAAAATGGATTAGGAGGTTTCCCCCTTGAAGTGATATATTATTATTAGGTATTTTCAACATATTTACTTTTATATTCTTCTATTGTGTAAGTTGTTTCATTATAATTGGTATCGGAGCATGATCTTGGCACTATGAAGGCAAGGAATTTTTTCAATTTTGGAGGTCATTTGGGAAAGTGAATATCTTTCTTGTTTTGGATTTTTTTTCTTGATTTTTAAAGGATTATTAGGATAATTTGAAGATGATACAATAAAAAATTTATGAAATTAAGGTATAATTATAGGGGTTATTACAAAATTAGGGTTACATTAGGGTTTTCGCCAAATTTTCTTCCACAATTGTAAATCAATAATTTTTTTCCAATCTCTAGAGGATTTATTAATAACATATTTCTATTACTACATTATATATTTAGGGTCAATTGGAGTAGAATTAAAGGATTTGTTATGAATTGGGGATTTCACCAAACTTGCTAGCAAGGTTACAAATTAGAGAACTTCTTGGTGATTTTTTTTGGGAACTGAGATTTAAGACTTATTAAGCTACAACAAAAGTTTCAAATTTATTAGATTTATTTTATGTGATTTATTGTAAAATTAGGGTTTTCACCAAGTTTACCTCCAAGGCTACAATTCAATGAAGTTCTTGGATTTTTTTGGGAGGTTAGTGTTGGTAGATGGTCAACACCCCCTCGGGATTCGTGACAAGGGACTAACTGCCTCCCATGCGATCCATGTCTTTACCATTTGTATCGGGTGTTGATAGATTGATCTTTTGACACAATGACAAACATCGGCTAACAATCAGTATCAGAGTGTTGGGTCATAGGTTTGAATCCCCTCGAGTAATGCTAAGGGGGGATTATTGGCAGATGGTCAACACTCCCCTTGGGATTCATGACAAGGGACTAATCGCCTCTTGTGTGATCCATGTCTCTACCATTTGTATTGGGCATTGATAGATTGATCTTTTGACACAATGACAAACATGGGCCAACAATTATTTCTTCACAACAAGAATTAGCAAAATAAGAATAGTAACAAGTAGAAAAAGAAGAAAAATAAGAAGAATAAGAAGAACAAGAAGTAAAACAAGAATAGGAACAAAAAGTAGAAGAACAAGAGCAATAAAAGAAAAAAGAACAACAATAAGAATTAGAACAACAAAAACAAGAATCAAAAGAACAAGAATAAGAGATAGAACAATAGAAAGAACAAGAGAAAGAACAAGAACAAGAAGCAGTAGAAGAAGGAGAAGCACAAGAAAAAAAAAAGGAGATGAAGAAGAAGCAAAAGAAAAATAAAAATAAAAATAAAACCATGAAAATTAAGATTTTATGAAGAAGCATCCATAATTAATTAGCATTAAGGACCATGTTTTTGTAAAGAGGGTGGAATTTTATACCCCTAACCCTATAGCGTGTATTGGGTTATAAGTAGTCAACTTGTGGTTACCTTACTCTTAGTTAAGTTACATGATCATTATTATAATCTTATATAGGTGTTTAGGTCATCCTAGGGGATATAATTAAGTATCTAAGATGCCTTGGGTGGTATATAAGGCATAATTAGGTATATAGGAGTTAGTGGCTAGTTATTATTATCATGTGGAGTATTATGTTCTTATTGAAGATTATAGAAGGTATCCCTCTTGAAGTCGATTATGAGGTTGCCCCCTCTAAGTGGCATATTATTATGATTTTTTTTGCATATTTACTACTATATTATTCTATTGTGCAAGATGTTTCATTACAAAATGACATACTATAGAGTAAAAAATATAGACTTCACACTTCAAAAAATGTTTTTTTTACATTCATTTTGGTTTTTGTCACCCTAGTCATGTTTAGAAATCATTTTCAACATTTTTGTAACTTAAAATCCTTAGTGGTATTCTCAAAAAGATAAATTTAATTTACTTTTTCAGTTTTTTTGGTGAAAAGCTAAAGTCCTAAATAATTTTTATTAATAGAAAAGCAAAATTACATTTGTATGAGTTGCATCAAAATTACACCAAATAAAACTTCACCCCCCAACTAAATACCCAAAAACAACCATGTAGAACGAGGGTACCAAAACTTAGAACTAACTGTGAAAATCAACTAATCCATTATACAAGCTCCCACCACCCAAAAAAGACTCTAGAACCCTACTACAAGCTAATTTCTAGCTAGGGCAAGACATTCAACATTTCATAGATAAAAAGAATAAAATGTAGAACTTACATAAATGATGAACTATTAATTACCGAGTTTCTACAAATAATTGATAAAGTTTCCTACCCACTCAAAGTCCTCGATTGGCTCAAGATGAAGCATTTTCTTTAGGAAGCTTACTCCCACCATAGCTCACTCCCTTTTCCTGAGAAAAGTCGCACCATTGATGTCCAGGATAAAAGGACACTAGCATGCCTACACTATTGATCTTAATCACTAATGACCCCTCATAGTGTCCAACTTGATTTTTGAATCATAAATTCTACTAATGGTCAATTATAAACTCTAATATCACTTAGTATGTTTTAGATGGAGTCATGGATGGATGATACAATTAAATATTATCCAACCATGTAGCTAAAATAATTTACTCACACACACTCATAATGAAATTAAGATACTCAAACAAAATTTAAATAAATGTCACTTTTTTGAAAATCTAATTCCATAACAAAACTTTCTTTGTAATTTTTTGTTGCATATTTTATGTTTTTATTAATTTTTGAAGCGAGAATAGCTACAAATTAGACATAGATTTATTCCAAAATGCATATTTTTTTGTTGAAACAACAACACCAATACCTACTGCACAAATTTTATTTTTTTTAATGTTTTTCATTGTATGAGAAATAGAGACCTTGATGATCACTGAAAAACCTATATTCACTAAAATAAAAAAATAAATATAATAATCAAATTAAATATATTCAAATTTATAATTTTGGAAAAAAATCTCCTCTCATATTTTAACATAAATTCATTTGTCATATTCTATTCCATTTTTTGTCCAAACTCAAGATTGTAAATAGGAAATTCCCAAGGAAAGTTCTAGGAACCAAGGGAAGAAGGCCTATCCAAGACATTATCAATGCAGATGGAGACACCTTCAAAAGAATATAATTCTTACTGAAGGTCTTCTTAACTAAATTTTAATTTTTGGCATACTCCATCCAAAGTACAAAATTTGGATATTAAAATTTGAAATAAAAAAATTATATAAAAAGAATACAATTATTATGAAATATTTTTAAAAAAAATTATAGTTTTCATATTTTTGCAAGACTTGAATATTTGGAAAAAATAGCTACAAGAATTTTGAGGATTTTTGGAAAGGAAAAATTTGTATTAAAAGAATTTTTGGCACATATTTTGTGAGACGAAAAAAAACTGTCTTCATATTTAAGAAAAAAGGACATGAAATTAAATGAAGGATACAAAGATACTTCAAAGAGAATGAAGGTAATTTTTAAAAATTTGTATAAATGTATGTCAAAAATATTATATTTAATTAATACAAATTAAATTTATATTTAAATTTCTCCATTTAGTAAAAAATTATGAATACAGATATAACCTATCATAATATTCTCACACTTGTGTTTGTCTCTACTATCAAAGAGTTTAGATGCATGATTGTACTCTATGTTTGAATTTTTATTCTTCCTTAAGGATGCAAAGGTTAACTAAATTATATTAGCTCACCCTTTAATAATATTCAATGAGAATAAAACCTTATTTTTTACCTTAAGCCTTTTTGTTAAGGTTAAATTCATTCACAATTATTCCAATTAAGGGAGCAAAAGTTGGGGAATATTGTATCCTTCATCTAGCATGCACACATAGGTAAATATCTCAAGTATGCATCTCTAGTTTTTAACTAATTTTATCTTTATCATTTTTATACTCCACACTTATTTTCCCATGCTTATGATCACTTCCTATACAAATATTATTACAAAATCATATTCTTTTCTTATTTAGTATCTCTAATTTTGATTTATGTGTATGGATTTGTGGCATACACAAAATCAATAGGATATATCATTGATTTATGCATAGATCACAAGTGAATTCTAAATTATTGTTCTAGCTATTTTTTTTCTTTTATTTTTTGTTTTACACCGGTATGATAGCTCATGTAATTTCACAAGCTCTCCAACATTTGGAAAAATATATGGGTGAAATTTTATGCCTTGCACTTTAATCCACATGGGTGTCTTGGGTACATTGATCTAGCACATTATTTTGATTAGTTTGACACTCCCACTAACCCTAAATTCATATTAATATTTAAAAATAGAATATTCATGCTTACGTAATTCCAAAATCCTAGAATATTAGTTCCTCTACTAAGTTCAAGTTAACAAGTGTGGCCTTAACCTAGTTCAATGATGCACACATATAATTGAACTTTTAAAAAAATGAATATGGCTTACCTAGTTTCAACTATTTTCTATGTATTGACTCTCATACTAAAGGTTCAAATTATGTTCCTATAACAAATAAAATGGCATTACCGTACGTCATATCATTATCTCTTATCATCCAAGATTATGTCCTATTATTCTAGACCACTCATTAGTAGAATTTGTGCCCCTCAAAATCATTCATAACCCTATCATAGTACTATTATACACCAACCATTCTAATTGCATTAGCATTTTTATCAACTAGTTTAAAAAATATAGTTCTTGTACCCAATCACTACCGCTCATTATAATTTTTGTTCAAGCATCAATTTACTATCATTAATATAATTGTATCATTATTCATTATATTTATTTCTTGATGTCTTTTGAACACTTTTATTTATATTGAATTATATTATTTAACAAAAATTAACTTAGAAAAAATTAGGAATCTAATCACCTTCCTCTTCTAACATAACAAGCTTTAAAATATTCTTTAAAACTACCTATATAAATTTTCTATCATGCCATTAATAATACCCAATTTGAAGAGAAGTGATTAAAACCTTTATAAATTATACCCTACTAATGACTCATATTTTCAAAAATATATTTACTTCCTCACCTCTAAGTTGTAAGGTTGAGGATTAAATGAATGATTTGGTATTCACCAAGTTGTTCATTTTGTATTTAGTTTGAGAGACATCACAAAATTGATAGTTTCAAATGAATATGGGAATTAATTGTAATTAAATAGTCTTAATAAATATGGTGTTTTCATATTTATCAAAAAAAACATGATGTTTCCACAATTTATGAGAAAGAGAAAAAATATTTTGTGTATCAAGAGTAACAAGTGTTTTATCTTTCATATTCATCAATTTCAAAAAATATGCAAAAAAGACACACAATGTAAAATATTTTCATATATATTTATTTTTATTAGTGTTTTGAAATTATGTTTTATGATTTATTATCAAAATAAAATAATACAAAGATTATAAAAGTAATTCAATAAATTTATAATGTATTTTTAACTTTTTTTCTATTTATTTTAGACTTGTTTTGACATTTTATTTTAATTTAATTTTCTAGTGCTCAGTTTTTATATGTTTATATTCACTACAAACTTGATTTGAACCCAAATCTTCAGTTAATAGTGATCTAGACATGTTTCTTAATTTATTTGTTTGGAATCTTAGGTCAAGATCATAATTGTGGCCTTGATCCTAGATTAGGACTATTAGCACAAACTTGACCTCTATTTCCCAAATTTAATTTTAACCATGGAACCAAGTTGACCTGATTGAAATTAGTTAAATTATCAACTAATTCAAATAAAAAATACTCAATTTTGAATGCTAAAGTGTTGTATAAAAGGACAAATCGCTACATCATTTAGACCATTCACTCAGTAATATTTTATTTAATCATAGAGAAAATAACATCATAATTTGCATACATACAAAAATATATATATATAGACATTTATATTATTCTTGCAATCTCTTAAATCTTATTCAAACAAAATTGAATCATATATTGGCATAATGTTAATCAAGATAATTCATGGATTCTGCCACTTTATAATAAGTTCTACTAGTGCTTATAAAGAAAACCTAGTCTAGAGATACACATATTGAAAAATCAGTCACTCACTTTCCAAAAAGAAAAAAGTCTTGGGGAAAATGGGTGGACAATGGAATTCTTCATTTATGTTTTATTTGATTAGGGATATTTGTTGCAAGTGACTAAAGAGACTTTGGGAGAATTCCTAAGAACATAATTTCTTCTTTTATTTCTTTGATTCTTAAAACTTGAAGAACTTGTAACCAACGATGATTTTAGGCCTAACTCCTTATATACTTGTTTGTATAAAACCTTTGTTAAGATCATTCCACAAAGGATCAAAACTATTTTTAGGCCACATCTCATGTGAACTATTTGGTTTTCTAAATGGAAAGAAAATACATGATGATGATGGTGTAGGTGTGCCTCAAGAACGATTGCATGCTATAATCGTAAGAAACTTACTACTATTGAAATATAATTGGATCTATCCAAGACATATGACAAGGTTAGTTGGTTATATCTTTAACTTAAAGAAATGAATTGGATCATGGCATGTGTTTCTTCAATTTATTTTGTTGTAGTTATCAATGGATAAGCTTCTAAATTCTTCAAGATTGGTAGGGGGATTTAGGGGGATTTGGTAATGTTGTCATTTATTATCCATTATCTTTCTTTTTATTTCAAAAATTTTAAGAAGAGCTATCAAGGAGCTAAGTGAATGAGGGTTGTCAAAGGGATAAAGATGGGTGAAAATTTATCTTGGACTCATCTTTTATTTATGAATGATGTTTAACATTTTTGAAATGGTTCCTTTAGGGAAGTCTTTATATTAAAGTAAATGTGAAATTTTAGATATTGTTACTGTTGATACCAAAATTTGAGGGAGGTACTTGATGTCTTATGGGAAACTTAGTTTATAGGAGACATTTGCAATAAACTAAGTGACCTTAGTTTAAGAAACCAGCGTTTTTCTATAATGGGGTTTGAAAGGAAAAGGAAGCGGATATAATAAAATAAGTCTAACCTAAAATTTAGGGCTTAATGATGGCCACAAATCATAGATCTAAGGGCCTAAAGGGTGTTGTAGTGTTCCAGAACATCAAAACTTAAAAATTTAGCATAGACAATCCATTCATTGACATGAAATAATATTGCATACATTCCTACTGCCAAGAAGAGTCATTATACATGATCTAGGTCAGCAAACTTGCATTCAACATATATAGAAGTTCTTA
>VDFB02051399.1:0-10529 GCA_007258455.2 Sequoia sempervirens
AATTATTTTTAATTATTTAATTATTCATTGCTACGTAAATTAAATATTTTTTATTATTTAATTTCTCTCATCACCTCTTTGTCCATGTCAATCTTATCTTCCACATCAAGTCTTTATCTATCCATGTCTCGATTAACCTCTACCCATGATTAAATTATTTATAATTTAATCTTGACCATCAATTCTTATGATTTAGCCCTAACCCTATTCCATACCTCATCTCTCACTCTTGGCCATTGATTATTACCATTCAATCTAAGCCCTTCATTCAAAATTGGATTTCCTATAAAAGACCTTGTAATTGTCATTTCTATCATCTAGAATTTACATGAGCTTAGGCGATCTTATGCTATCTTTCTATCTTGCTATCAACATCAAGCCAAGTCCATCCATAGTCATTTAGAATCTTCAATAGTTTGCTTTGTCATTTCCATAGGCCATTATTGCATACTCAAAAATATGAGGGAAATTATTATATTGAAGAAAAATGGAGAAGTGCAATGATGGCATGAAGATTTGGTAATATTGTTCAATGTTTTATGTATTTATGCTTATTTGTGCTTCATTGTTTATTGGGGTTTGATTTGTGTTCTTTATTTCCTTTAACCTTTGATATTTTAGCCCTGATTACATGAAGGACACCAAATCTTTATTATGGATGATGGGGGAAAATGGGGAGTAGGGATTTATTATGAGTGGAAGTGGGAAAAGACAAATAGAATAATGGTAGATGATAGAGTGAAGATCAACTACACATGGCCCCTATTTTCTAGGTTTTCACCATGGTACCTATCCAAAGCGCCACCAAAGTAGTTTTCACTATTGGATGAATTATTTCTCTTTACTATTCTCTTGGATTTTTAATTTATTTTTTATTATTATTATTTTTTGGTGTCACCAAGATATCTTTTTGCTAGGTTTTTATTAGGGTGATGATTTTTTTTAATTTTTAATTTTTTAGGTTTTGGCATGGCTCTCTAAAGCTAAGTGTAGAATTTATGCAAGTGCAAGCTATTGATTGGATCTAACAATATCTCACCTTTAGGAGTTTAAATTTGATATGCTCTTGATTTGTAGACTATTATCGTGATGATGTAAGGACCCAACCAATTCGGCTCAAACTTAGATGGCAATACTGGATGATAGGATCTAATTTAATTGATAAGTGGAAGTGGAAAATATGATGAGCAATAGATTTGGTAGAAAAAGGAAGCTATGGTGTTATCCCTAATGTGCACACTACACGGGCCACCAAACTTCATCCGCAAAGAATTTTGGGCAACCAATGAGTTAGTTATAGTACATGAAGGAGACATCGTCAAAGGTCCATCATGAAACGTTTCCAATAGAGGTGGAGTGACATGATGGATGTGTAGATATGGATGGATTGAATGGAAAGTATGGTCGGAGTGAAAGTGATGAGGAGGAAGATGTTGGATCAACAAGCTCTTCTTTTGTCATGCTACATTGAAAGATGCCCCTAGAGATTTTTTATGGAGAGGCATATTTGGAAATTGACTTTTTCTTATTTTCATTTTTGACTTGTACTTTTAATTTTAATTTGTCCAATAGCTTTTGATTTTTACTAGAAGACTTGTCTTGATCGTTCTTTCTTGGAATACTTTCTTTTGATGTTGTGCTATAGAAAAATGGCCCCTTGTCATTTTCATTGTGTTTGATCTATTTTTCTCTAATTTTATGTTGTAACATGGCTTGAACATGAATATTTAGGTACTAAAATTCAAATAACGACATCTTGTGAAGGTTTTGTGAAGTGTTGTAAAACATTTCTACATTCTTCTAGACTCTATTCATTACAATTTACCTAAAAATTACCTTTTCATCACTAAACAAGTCCTATTTTGAAGTGTTGTAAAGTCTTGTAACAAGATTTCATGCTTTTCTAGGCATAACTTCACCATTTACACCTTTCTTATGCTTTATTTTTCCCCTTTATGCCCTTATAAGGCTTAATTAAGTGTATTTTTTAATGTTAACTCGACAAACAACATTAAATACAAGATAATTCCTGACACCCATTTTTAGGTCCTAAGTGGGACCCATTTTCCATGGGTGGTGAATGAGTCCCCCTTGGCTCCAAATTTGAAAAATTTAAAATTTCCTTTCATGGTTTTATTCAAAAATACTTGATGTTGGCCTGTGACGAGGTATGAATGGGTAACTAAGGCACAATATTGTATAAATAAGTGATTTTCACCTCATTTTACATCTCCTACAATCTCATTCATTCAAGCATTCAAGCATCTTATGACATCTTATCAAACATTATTCAAGCACTCTGAAGCATCCATTGATATTACTTCAGATTTGCATCATCAAGGGTATGGTAAGTTGATATAAATTGCATGTTATTAGTTTATCATTCTTTCATTTCATTGTTTTATTAAGGGTTTGATTGCTAAAAGTAGGGTTTGACCAAGGAAAACCCCTATTTGCTAACCCTCAACCATTTTTCCCCTATTGCATGTGTGTTTGTAGACATTTGTGTGTAGATTTAACAAGATTTTTGGTGTTGAAGAGTGGTAAACAAGTCAACTAGGCACTTCAATTCAAATCAACTTTATTTCAAACTTGGAGAAGGTTTTCTATCTGTTTCCTGTAGAATTGACTTCGGCAACCTGACAAGTAGACATTTCCAAATTTGGTGTTGCAGAGTTGTCTCCTAATTTCTCAAAATTCTGGTAGAGGACTAATTTTCCACCCATGGTGAATGAGTCCCACCTTAAGACTAAAAATCTTAATTTTGTCAAATTCAAGATCCTGATAGTCAGAAACCTATTTTTGACACTTTTTCACCAGTAGTAGGACTAATTCGCCACCCTGGGCAAATGAGTCCCACTGTGAAATTTTAGTAATTTCAGACAACATTCACAACATTCTAGAATCATCAAATTTTACCCAGGTGCACTCTGTTTCATCCTATTTCCTTATGTTTTGCATTATTTCATCATTTAGTTCATTGTTTGCATATCATAGTGTGTTTTCAAACATAGTTTAAATCTTAGTTTTGCATTCATAATCAATCATATAAATCACTTAATTGTGTTTATTTAACTTCATTTAGCTTAGACAACATCTCACATAACATATTTTGAATGAAACCTTAGCATTTGGGCACTATCTCTCTCCTTTTAGGTGGAAAACCCTAGAAGAGCTAGTGAAGTCCGTAGGAACCAAAAATCTATGGTTCAAATGTTAGATCTCCTCTTGAAGAAGTAAATTTCACCATTGATTATAGAGATTTATCCTTGTCATTTTTAACTTGTTAACCCTTGTCTATGAGGTGGGTGGATGTGATTGATATGGATGATCTAAATGACATGGATGGAGTGATAGGAGTATGTGGTTCATGGAAGAGATTGGCGATGCACTCAATGGGTTCTTCAAGATTGTCCTTGTCAATGCTATTAATGTCTATAGTGTAGGAAAATGTATCCCTTTACATTTTCACACTTTTTTAGGTTCTCCCTATTAAATCATGGCTTCTTTATGCCTTATTTGGTCCTATTTTGCATCCACAAGCTTAATTAAATGTATTTTCTAGAGGATAATCTTGACATTTAATAAAATACAAATCATATCTCATGTTTTTGGGTTATGTGTTCTAGATCTAGTGATTTGGGACTCATGCACCACCTTGGGCATACGGGTCACACCTAGGTTTTGGGTCCTGATCCTAAATATTGCATTGAACTTAACCTTTCTTGAAGTTTGTGTTAGAAGTCTAAGTCACTAGGATTCATACACCACCTTGGAAATATGAGTCTTGATTTATCTTGGATCTATTTTGAATTCAATTCTTTGCAGGATTTTATTTTCCTAGATCTGATTTTAGCTTGTAGTGTTGTAATTTTGGGAAATTTGGCATAAACAAGTATAAATTATACAAGGTTATTTCACAAAATTTCTTCTAACAATAAATCTAGCAATTGACGTATTCGAGTATCCTAGCAATTTTCATGAGAAAGCTAAGATCTAGCATTTAGGAGCATTTCAAGAGAATTCAAGAGTTGATTAGCAAGCATTTGGAGCTGTATTCAAGATTCAAGCATTGTGTCAAAGTGATCATGCATCATGTGTGTTTTTGAGCAAACATTTTTGATGTAGGTTTTCATGATTCAAGCAAGAATTCAAAGACATTATATCATATCAATAATCAAGGATCAATATCCACATCCATTGGAGCCATTTCGCACAAGTTGCAACCTTTATTACAAGGGTTTGGTGAGTTGCAACACTGTATTTGTTCATTCATCATTTGTAAAAACCCTCAAGTTTGTATTTTGTTGTGGTCTTTCCTTGATGGATTCTGATAACTGTATATTTTGTAATTACACTATTCATCCCCTCATTCTTTTGTATTGACACCTGAGAGGTGTAATTCCATGATTGTTATGCTAGATTACATGTTTACAAGCTTACATGTTTATATTTTGTTATGTTGTTGACATGATTATTGTTCATGTTCGATTTCATGCTTACATGGCTAGATATTATGTTGGATTACATGCTTATATTTTTATGTATACATCATTGACCTTTCTTTTGTATGATTATGGATAGGAAAAAGATGATATCATAACACTCATAACTAAGAGGCTTATGATATTACAACTCTTTTTATGGATGGTTGATGTTGCTTTAGATATATGATATATGATTCATGCACATGTACTTTAATGTTTGATTGGAGTGATACAGGTATTGAGTATTGACTCCACCTAAATTCATAGGCCTGAGCGTACTCTATTTCCCTGATGGTCATTACTGGATGTAGTCATAGGCCAAATATCCCCTACCTTAGCCCACTGTACCTTGTTAGGGCAGTGTTTCCGTATTGTTGTCTTCCATCCGGTTACCTAACGGCAATGTCTGGAGCACCCTTCTACCATATGTGACTTTCCTGTTTGTCTCATTGAGGTATTTGGTTTTGGTTTTCACTAATATTTTATGTGATTATATATATTTAATTTGGATTGTCAGTGTTTTGATGGGTTCCACTGGCATCTTCAAATGTTTTGAATATAGTATTTTAAGGTGGTGAATTATTTGGGGATTTGAATTGTTAGTTTCTTGAGATTTTAAATATTTTATTTAAATATTTACTAATCCTTTTGGGGAGGCCATGTGTATTTTAATATTGCTTATTTTATGACTTTAATTAATTGTTCCTTTTGGGGGAACTTTAATGCAAAAAATTTATCAAATGCTTTATTCTCTTTTTGCATGGTTTTGGGGAAAATATAGAAAGGAAAGAGAGCTTTGTTTGAGAGGAGGATTTTATTTTTGGAGAGAAAAAGAAAGAAATTGCTGTTTGCATGGTGAAAGAAACCCTATGATTTGGGTGATTGAGTTGGGAGATTGTGAAGGTTTTCAGAGAAGAAATTTGTGGGTAGAAAATTGTTGAAATTAGCACGCTAGTTCTTGCTTCCTGCCTGATTTTGGAACTTGGTCATGCCTTCTTCATTGGGAAATTCTCCATTTCGGTTTTGGGGCAATTTGAGGTAAAAAATAAAATTCTTCATTTATGTTTGGCCAATAAATTTTCTTTCTAATTTGGGTTATTTTTGTCCCATGAAAATTTGAGAAACTCCTTTATGTCTTTGTTTTGTATTGTTTGGAGTTGAATGTTGGATTGTTTTAATTGGTTATTGCTGCTCTGTAGTGACTGATTTATGTAAATCTCTAGCAAACATGAATTGAGTTTATGGGAAAAATTTGATTTATGGGTTCTTTCTTATTTTTCTCTTTTTCCCAAATTGTAAAGAAAAAATGTTTTTTTTTTAATTGCTTCTCATCACCCTCTTGATAAAAATGAAAATTAAAGGAGGATTTCATGTAGGAATGCCAAGACCTCAATTGGGTCTTTGACAGATTTGAAATCTGGGCACTTTTATTTTTCTGTGATTTTCTTGCCTAGTTTAAAAAAAATGTTTTTTAGAATAGCACTTTATTTTTGGTCCTAAACTCAAAACTTGAAGGTGGATTTCAACTTGAAACGCCAAAATATGAACTGGGTCGGGCTTAGATTCATAATCCAAGCACTTTGAATTTTCACATGTTTTCTATGTCTTCATTTCTTACTGAATTACAACTATTAAATGTGTCTTTTTACAATAGTATTAGTTGGCTATTTTTAATTCATTTCTTTGACAGAGATTGTGGCCTTTCCTTTTATTTCATTTATTCTTTGCTTTCCTTGTTGGTTAAACAAGATGAGCATAGGTCTAGGTGATAGAGTGGTGATATGGAGTGGCTCTCTACGGGCCCGGTGCCCGCAAGTGGCTGCCAGGGGAACTAGTAACAGAGTTAGAGTAAACAAGTGATAACTAAATCCAATTAATAGGGTAAAATACTAATAAGATAATGAGTCTTCATGCATGTCCTTGAGCACTCATAAGGCTAAGGATGCACTCAAGAAGGCCCATCTGTCTGTGGGGCGTTGAGTCATTCGTCTGTGAGGCATGGATTCAGGCATGATTGATTCCCCTCATCCCTATGAGAGGTGTACTTGATTCCATGTGGTGCCATCCCTTCGATCATGCATGATGACACTCCATCTGATATGCACTCTATTATCTAGCCCTTGGTAGTCGTGAGTAGTACCCGTCGTGATATTAGATGACCATTTCTTGTCGTGACTTTGTTTGTGTGCATTGTCTTCCATGTTTGCTTCGTGATTCATGTGAGTGTTGGCCTTACCTTTCCTTTGTCTTGCTACCTCTATTTGGGCCTTGTGACTATCTCTGAGCATGGTGAGGTGGCCTCTTTTGAGTCCACATGGTAGGGAGGCGTTGCCACCGCCATTGGGGACTGGTGTATAGGTTATTAGAGCACTAGTTGGAGTCCTCCCCTCTTTTGTATTTATCTTTCTGATGATGTATTTTATTCATGGAAATGCTATTGTATTCATACTTATTCCTTTATGCACATTGTACTCTCTAGAGAGAGAGAAAGAAATCATAAATTTAATGAGAAGATATGTGATGATTATGTTTGGCTTACGGGTTTCATTGTTGGTATCAGACTTGCGTGTACTATGGTAATTCTTGTATGGATTTTTTTTATTTTTTTTATGTATAATTAGAGCTATGGTTGTACTTTCTTCCTTTATGTATCATGTTGTTAAGTTTCCAGCACAATACAACCTGTAGGCATCATTTTAAAATCTGCAAACAACTAAACTTCCAACAATGGGTTAGTGCCTTGCAAACTCTATCAAAATACCTCTATGAAATCCATTACAAATGCTTTCAAAATGCCACAAATGATGATAAAAAGACTAAAGCATTATGAAAACAAAATCAAGCTACCTATTCCATAGTTGGATTGGTGTCACATGTGCTAGTGACCCTTTCCCAACCCTTGATCAAAGCTCAAAATGATAAAATGAAAATGGAGATGATGGAGTGATGATGAACAAGATCAAATCTCAAATGAAGAGAGTAACCTTGCATAAAACTGTGGATCCATGAATGAGAATGAAGGCCTCATTTTATAGATTTTGTTGATGAGAGATTGGCCAAGATTGTGAATGTGGGACTAAAGATCCTCCAATGAGAAGATGACACTTTTCAAATGATGAGTGGTCAATGGTTGTGCAAGATTTGGGAAGAGTGCCCATGAGAGGGAGAATTCAAATTCAAATTTGCAATAAATTTTGAGAGGGGGACAAGAAAACAACAATAAATGCAATGTTTGACTTGTCATGTTGAGGGAAAATGAGTTTTTTAATAAATCAATAAAATTGATTTATTGTGCAAGTGGCTAGATCTAGATAATGCAAGTGGGATGGGATTAAAATTTAATTAGGGTTAGATGATGATTATGCTGATTTAATGCTGATTAGATTATTTGACTTTCAAGACTTTGATAATTGATTTATTTAAATCAGAAAATGATGGAATATGATTTAGGATTTGATTTAAATGAAGTCCTGATTTATTTAATTAAGTGGATGATGCAAGATGAAGGTTGAATGATAATGCTTATTTGAATGGATGAAAATGCACTTGATTAATTGATGAATGGTCCTAATGCAACATCTAATTTGACTGAATCTGATCGAATGCATAATGTTAATTTTGCATGTCTACATTTTGCCCCTCTTTGAAGCAATGTACTTGTTGCGTTGGTTCAAAGAATAAACTTCCGCGATCAAAATTTAAAAATTTTCTGATTTTTCAGATGCCCGAAAATACACTGGTACATTGCCCCTCGAGAATCGGTGAGAATATTCGATTTGAGGGTCGATCTCACGATAAAGAGGTTCAAAATGGATGGTTATGGATGACGATGCAAATGAGATGATTTCAAGATGCTTAGAATAACAAATCTATATTATCCTAAACAACTTAAATGATGATATGATATGAGATGGATGAGATTGATGATGTGAATGATGTGATATACTATGATTATGCAATGGATGATTTATGAAATGCTTAGACTAACAGATCTATATTATGATGATTATTATGCAATGCATGTGAAATGATCGATGCTTCCTATGATGTATGATATGAATGATATGTGGTATGTTGATGGTTTGTAGATGTAGGATGGATGCATGATGGATGCATGACAGATGCATGATGTTAGCATGGAAATCAGATATGACAAGAGGATCCAACAAGTCCATGATTGGTCAAGACTTTATTAGAGATGATGATGATAGATGATGATGATGATGATTTGCTTATCAAGGATTGGGATTTTCAAAGGGTCACTTACTTTATTTTTGATAACACACCTAAGTACGATGCATCAAGGTATAAAGGACCAAGATGGCGTTGTACTTAGTGTGATGGACTTTGACTCGACAAATAGATAGGAGTATTCTTGTTCACACCTGACATACAGAAACCTTGCTAGGATGCACTTTAGAAGTCTCAAACATCTAGGACCAAAACACGGAAAGGTATAACCAATCAATGCAATAGTCAGCAAGGTATTTGAAACATCCTCCATACACATATCTAGCAAAAGTATTAAGCAAAGTTATTTTACAGAAGCGTCAACAAGCGACAAACAAAGATATGTCGTTGCCCCATTCCTATCTCTAAATGGATTGCGTTAGGATATCATCGAGGGTCCTTGGGCTGGCGCCAATAAAGATAAGTCAAAAGAAAAGACCAAGTACACAAATAAGTTGATGTTCTTCAATACCACTAACCAAAAGGGAATGTGTTTTTAAGGATAAGAACCGAAACTTATTGCCAAAAGATAATGCCCATTGTAGGAAGGATACATCCTAGGACATGTTAGTGGATGGCGGCACGTCATTTCGTTTATCCAAAATGTTCTTTCTGATAAAAAATGCCCCTTGTAGGAAGGATTCATCCTACAACATGATGTTATCAGATGATTGATATGAGACTATTTGGATGATGGACTATCGACACAAAGACCTAACCAACTTGTTTACGTACTGACTTAGACTTGAGACTTGACACTTTTGAGTTTTACTTTTAACCTGCTAGACTTGTTTCTAACTGTTTCACCAAAGGTTGAGGATGACGATCAGTTTATTATGAATGGTGTTTATTGCGGGTGCAAGCGAGATGAGGTAGATGGATTTTTTCAAATATTTGGATGTTTTTGGAATTTTGCAATGTTTTGAGGCTGTTTTTGGTATTTTTTCGAGGTTTTACAAATGTTTTGATTTTTAGTTTTCTAATGTTTTTGGGATTTTCTGAGATTTTGGCCAGAAGACTAACCTAAGGACCTATCCTATGGGCCTTGAGGGCTGATCAATAGATTAGCCTTGCCTACGTTATACAGACAGAGACCACGTAATTCGACTGATGACTTGATCGATTTATAGATGACGATATACATGATGAAATGTCAGTTTATTATGGCCAGGACTCTATGGGTGACCTAAATGTCTCGAGGGATGATGAAAGATCAACCTTGCCTACGTTCAAGCTCAAAGACGATGTAGTTTGACAAGACGACCTTGTTTTTGGCTTTTTTGAATGACTTTTTGACCTGTTTTTGGATTTTTTAATTTTCGATGTTTTGGATTTTTGATTTTTTGTTTTGGATTTTTCACGATTTTAGATGTTTTTGGATTTTCGATTTTGAGTCTTTAAGACCATACGAATCCGATCCGATGAAGCGTGCCCCGGCATGATGCAATAGACTACTCCGATAAAGGCAAGACAAACTGACCTTGAGGATGGGCCGAGTAGTACTAGGAGGGATCATGATACGAACATAGGACCAAGCTATGGTGCGGATGTGAGCGGATGAGTGATGGATGGAGATATGGATGAGATGGATGATGGAAGTGAATTGGAGGGATGATGATGATCAAGCCATAAAGATCCTGGTGGATGGAAAGTGCTTATTTACACAAGGCGCCTGTTTGCCAGGTTTTCACCAAGGTACTTGCCCAAGTGCCACCGAAGTGGTTTTCACTAGAGGACGATTTTTTTAATCCTTTTTCTAATTTTTTTTGGATTTTTTTTCTTTTTTGATTTATTATTTTTTTTTTGGATTTT
>VDFB02051400.1:0-14622 GCA_007258455.2 Sequoia sempervirens
TATGTAAAGTAGGAAATGTTATCCTAGATCCAATTAAACTAACTACGATTATCTCCTTTTCACTTTAAGTCCACATTCAAACATAAACCAACTAGGGTTTTATGATTGGATTACTATCACAAGGGAGACCCAACCTCCTAGGGTTTATGTTTTTATTGAGTTGTAAAAGAGATGAATTATATGTGTGTTTTAATAAGCCTAGTTGGCATGTAACCCTAGATCTAAAAATATAATTTATCTCATAAACAAAAATGAAAAGTATTGAAAAACTTTAGATCTAAAACTGAGATACGAAGAGGAACTTGTAAAAGAAATTTGGAGTTGATTTGATTGGTCAGGGGCATGGGGCACCCTAGACTACCTTCCTCCATTTCAGGATATGCAAAGTTTGAGATATAGGTTACAACCTATTCTATGTTTTCTAGAACCATCTCCTGCTAAAAATCTTGGATTTGACATGCACACATGAAAAGAGGGGGAAAGGTTGTGTTGTATAGGGGTTTTCCTAAGTCAAACCTCATTTTAGTATTTCTACCTCCATGCACAACAAGTAATGTTGATCAAGAGGGCATACCCTATGTTAGGAAAAGGCCAAAACAACAATAATTGACTAAAATGATAAGTGATAATGTTACCTTGATGTGAAATCCTTGACGAAGTGATATCACACCACAAGTTTCCACAAATTTTGATTGATAGATGCCTTGATTGCTTGATAGACCTACAAAAGGTTAGTTCCCAAAACATACTAGACTATTGTAGATAGCACATAGAGGATAACTCAATACATCTTAATAATTTGGCATGATTGATCATAATGTCTTTTTGAACACAATTTTTTCCATCTTCTTGATGTCTTGCAAGCTTGATCTTGATTGATGAAAATATTGTAATAATCCTATTAAATATTCCCTTGAATTGCCTTGACTAATTTTAGGATCTTCAATTATTTTAATAGATTTTTTAGGATTTCAATTGATAAAAAAGACTAATATTTTCTAGGATTTTCAAATGACAAAATTTTGACATTGACATATCCAAAATGGGGCAAAAAAGGGTTAGACAAGGGCATGGGATGCCCTAGTCCAAACCCATTTTTTTCGAGGCCTTAAACATCATGCCAAATATTTAATTCTTGTTTTCATTCCCATTGTTTGATTTTTTGAAGATATTTATAAAATGGGTAATTAAATGCATAATTAGGTTCAAGCACATAGGGGGGAGCTAAACCTAGTGTGAAATTGTCAAGGGAAACAATTTTTGATGCTACATTATCTAAAAAAAATAGGGAAGACTTGTGTAAGTGATGAAAAATATCCACACAAATTATTGATTGAATTTAGACAACAAATCAATAAGTTTATTAGGATGTTTGAACTAAGCTAGTTATGCCTAGTTCAGTACTTGATATTTCTCTTTATTGTTGCTCCCCCTTATACCACCCTTTTTTTAAATAAATTTGAAATTATGGGACAATTTGTTTACATGGAAATATTAAAATATTCTAAAATAATATTATGAATTGAGAGTTGGAGTTTCAAAAAATATACTTCTATTATGGGAAATTATTTAGTCAAAAGATTAAAGGATCCCAATGTCCAACTTGAACTCTAAATTTCCAATAACTGGTTATCATCTAGATCACTACTTTAACTAGTAACTCTAAAAATGGGAAGAGGAAATGTTTCAAAAGGAAATGTCTAGATACTAGATGGATAAAGCTAAATTATCATGGATCTACTAAGTGTAATCCTAGACCTACATGTGGTGGGGGCATGTTAAGGTGTAGTAGAGGGTACATAGTTATTGATTTTACAAGGGAGCTTGGCCTCCAATCCAATAAAATATCTAAGGTTATGGATACTTTTGGGGGGGTCAAGATTGCTCATGGACTTGTCATACCTTAGTTGGTTATTGAAGGAGACTCTATCCTTATCATGAATTGCCTCATGAAAATATCCCCCCCACCTTGGAATATTATCAATATTATTAGGGACTCCTGGGAACTCTAAAAATCATTTAGGAAGGTCATTTATAGTCATCCCTATACAGAGAATGGAATGATTTTTTGGATACTTGTAATAACCTTGAAGTGAAAATGGAAAACTTAAAATGTTGGAAAAAAATGATCCCCCTTCCCCTTGATATCGATGAAAGTATTAATAAAGAGAAGAATGAAATTTACTAATGTTATGTCATCTTATTTGTGTAAAGCCTTAATTGTTATGATGAGAAAAATATTAAGTGGTACTTGGATTTTTAATGATGAGAAAGAAAATATAGAGCTACTTATTCCATGGTTGTATATTTGAACATTAATTTATTCATCACAAATTTTCATAGTTACCAAAGATCCTATAGTACCAAAGAAATTAGGAGAATTTTATTATTCCTTTCTAGTGGAATTCACCTTCTATTTTCTTCTTTTCAATTCATGAAGAAAATGAAATTAAATTCTTATTTTATTAAACATGGGAGGAGACCAACTCATTATTGAACCTTCATCTTGCAAAGAAGTTGGGAATATTTCCATCATTGGAGCATCTTATGTAGAGATGGATTAACTCTCATCATTGAATTTAGAATCCATGATGTCATCACTAATAACATTCTTTTTTTAGAAAAAAGTTATATCTTTTCATTGGATTTTTTATGATTATTTTCCTTATATATCTTGACTAATCCTTTGGCTATAAGAGCCTTCTCAATGGTTACCCATTTTTCTATTATCTCATTAAATATGGAAGTACACAATTTACTTGCAAGTGAAATGACATCTCTTGATTCAATTTTTGAATGAAGATGTTAATGATTTGTTTCTCAAGAATAAACCGAGGGAGGAAACTATAAATTTCTCACCACTATTATAAGTATGTCACAAAGATCCCACCATTATGTTTCTTGTAATTACAAAGATGTAACATGGTGACCTCATGTTCAACATTGAGGATATAAATGAGTTATAAAGTTTGTAGATAGGTCTAAAAAGAATGAATACAAACTTGGGGAAGGTGCATGAACCATTGTAGTGCCTAAATATTCCTAGCATATGATGTTAGTGGGAACATTGTATTACATATAAGTTGAGATGCTAGATGATCACATTTTGGTATTATTGCTCTATGTTTTGATTCATTATTTTCTCTATGGTTGTTTTATTTCTTTTCTTGGTGTAAATGACACTAAAGTGTGTGTGTTATGTTTCCAAGTCCCTTGGAAGGGGATGGATGTATTTCTTTTTCGAGATGTTCTTGAGATGCATGTGTGATGTAGGCCTTCCCAAGTGATTATTATTATGTTTTGGTTAAAAAACATGTGCAATAATATTGATGTTGTAATAAAATTCTATAATGAATTGTATCATTTACATGTAATGAATTTATGAATATTTTTTCTACACCATTGGGTGATTATGTGGTGAATCGGTTATATATATATGGAGTAGGTACACTTGACATGTTTGTTGAGTGGTTACAGATACTAGGTATTTATCCACATGGCTCCACAAGTATAAGTTATACCCCAATGGTGTTTAAAAGGATATGTCACATGCGTTGTTTATTTTTTTCCTTACACATCATACTTGATTCAAGTATGAGTCCCTAGTTATTTTACCCATGGTGACCCAAATACCACCATTGATATGATTTTGAATATTGTACCCTCTTTGTGGATTTCCAATTAATGTGTGTTTGATATCTTGTTAAATTTCCTATTTTTGTAAATTTAATTCAATTATATGCTTATATAGACTTAAATCATAAATTAAGTGTGGAATAGCAATTTGAATTATAATTTAAATGTTTTATTTGGGCTTGGGTGAAATTAGGGACTAAATGCAATTCTTTGGAAAAGAGAATATAATATATTATTTTCTTTTGGAAAAGTAAAAAGGTTGAAATAGGAATAAAAGGGATTTCTTTTATTTTCTTTGGGTTTTTGAAGAAATTGTGAAGGAAAAAAAACTCTCTTCTTGGTACATTCTTGCTTTATGGATTGTGGGAGAAAATGGAGGGTAAAATTGATGGGGTTTGAAGCAATTAGATAGGAATAGGTAGGAGAACATGCTCATGTGTGGATTCATGCATTCATGAGGTGTATTTAAAGTTCTTCTCATTTCAATTTTTAGCTAAAAATGAGGTAAGTTTCTAAATTCTATTCTTTTGATTGTTGGTTTTCAATTTTAAAGGTTTAAAATGGATAGGTAGAGCATTAAAACCTCCAATATCTTTTATTTTGTAAATTTATATGGTGTGTCAATTATTATGTAAAAATATTGTGAACTTTTCCCCAAATATCATTATAATGCCCAATTTTTTGGGATTTGATTGGACTTCAAATTTTAGGTTTTAGAAGGGGTTTTGTGAACCTTGGGAATCAAAGGGTATTTTTCGAGTTTCAAATTTTGAGAATTTTAATTTTGGTAAATTTTCAAGTTATTTTACTAGTGATTTGGAAAGACTCTTGGTTTTTTCTAAATTGATATTTTGGAAAATTTGAATGAATTGCATGAATTATGATGTTTAAGAATGTGAGAATGAAGGTGTACTTCATGATTTTTCAAAATAATTCTTCCAACATTTTATGGTATTGATGAAGTCATCAGTAGAAGAAACTATTAAATGGTTTAAAAAATACTAGAATTTATTAGAATATTTAAATACAAATTTATTATTTATAAAATATATAGACTTTACTTTCTCAAAACTCCCAAAGTAGATAAAATATAAGGGTGGAGTACACACCGAAAAAAACTAGAAGAGATGCACAATCTAGTTCTAGTTGAAACACATGGGAAAGAGAAATTATCATTGAAGAGATCATTTTAACTTTTGAAGGTTCATAAGGAAAATAAAATAAATGTTGTTGGGAATAAACACATAGTCACTCTTACATATTGGCAGGTAGTGAAGAATACTTTAGAAAGGATGAAATACTTTAATATTTATATTTGATTAAAAATAGGGATAAAATCATTAGAATTATAAAGATGGTCATAAAGGAATCTAAAGAAAGGAAGGAAAAGGTTGACGAACTCATGATTGAGCTTAAATCAACCATAAAAAATATAGAAAACACCCAAATGGAACTCCTAGAGGTAGAAGAATAGCTTGATATTGCAACAAATGTCAAGAAGAAAAAGAATGATGAAAGGAATAAGGAAATTAAGCAGGTGATTGAAGATCTTGATAGACTCCAAGAGGATTTTTATTTAGAATAACCTCTAGGAATATCAAGTTATAAGAAAAAGAGAAGTGTAACTAATATAGCTAGAAAATGATTTAAATTCCAACCAACACAACAAATTGAGGACAACTACCTGAATTTGCGCCTACATGAAGAATGGATTAAACAAAAATGAAAAAATAATTTATAATATTTTTCTAGTTTTTATGAAGTTTCTAATAACCAACTATTTGATATGAATGTGGGGATATCCTTTCACTCAATATTCTCAGCTTGTGATAATATCAAAATAACATAGAAAAATCCAACTGCATCACAAGGAGAATTAAGGATTGGAAACTATAAAATTTCAAAAATTATTTTGGTCAGGAAAACCCATGATGCTAATGTTTACATTAATGAAAAAGGGGAATTTAACTACTGATGTCTTTCCTAGTGAAATTAATCCATATTTTATTTATATTATGTTTGGTGACTAGTAGATTTTTATCATGATAGAAAATTCCAAGAGTAAAATTGTTTCTTGCATCCTAATAGAAATGGAAAGGATAACAATAATATGCTAATAAATGGTCTCAGTGGGTATAAGTGTAGTATACTTCCAACACTTGAATCTAAATAGGTACAAAATAAATTGAAGGATTTGCATAATCCAATCATAGTGTGACATTATAGATCCTATAATATTTGTAATGATATGAATGAGAGATTATAATGGATGATATTTTGGAATATTAAACATATTAGGGAGAACACCATCCACCAACAAAATGGAGAAGTGGATTAATTTTAAGTATGTTGTAGCCTATTTGGACTAGAATTGATAATTTGAAATTTTTCCTGAGGCTTGTCTTGTTCATGTGTGTTTTTTGTGTAAAACTCCCTCTTATAATTGGTATGAGAAAATATAATTTTTCTTTCAATTTGTTGAATTTTACCCAAGTTATCTATGAGGTCCCCTATATGTTTACTATGCTTCAATATTTCCAAAAAAAATCAAAATATTATAGGTATTGAAGTTCTAGGGATCAATTCCTTAAAGTTATGTGTTGTTGGAATTTCATAATTTTGGGGTTGTCCATAAAAAATACACTTCATATTGATCCTAACAACCCACTCAAACCCTTGATAAATTTTTTTATGTATTAGTTGTAATTAGGAGAAAATCAGATATAAAACTAAAATAGAAATATATCAAATCCTAACTAGCACAATAAAGTACGAGCAAGCATGAAAATCACAATAACAAACGAATACAAACCCAAATCCATGCTAAACTCGATTTATCTCCATTGCTCTTCTCCACCTACATGAGAATGTGATATTTTTAAGGATTAATAATGGAGGAATGTTGGTTGCTCAAATCAACAGCATAATGACCTAATGAAAATGACAAATGGAGAATGATAGAGATATATGGAAGAGTAAAGAATGATTTTGACAGAGTGAGGATACTTAAGAATCAACCCACCTAAATGGATTGTGAGAGGTTGTATTTATAGAGCCTTGATGTGGACGGAGATAAGATTTGATAAGATTCAATAAGAATTTGATTTTTGACAAAAGAGGAAATACAACGAGATGAGATAAGATTTTAAAAAGATAGAAAGATTTTGATTTTCTCTTTTAAAGGAAATAAATCCTAAAAAAAGACAAGAAGGATAATTGATGAATTATCTAATTAAATAAATTAATTAGATACACATGAGTTCAAATTTTGGAAAGAAAGCGAGAATGTCCTTTTAAGATTAAATATTAATGAAATAAATATTTGATTTATTTAATTAATGTTAAATTTGTGATTTCATTTAATTAACATTAGAAGAATGAATAGAAATGATTTAATTAATTAAATAATATAAATTATTTAATTAACATTAGAGGAATGGATGGATTATGCATAGGAAGGGAATAAATGAAATTAGTCAAATAAAAAAGATTTATTTAACTAATTAGATGATGACATGGGTACCTAGGGTAAAACATGATACAAGGTGTCTAAATGAAGCGATGTTGTGACAAGGTATCATAAGAGGACATTTTTAGGTGTCTACATTTTGCCCCTCTTTGAGATGATATTCAAGATGATGAGATTTGTGTCGAGTAACATCATTTCAAAGAAGTTAAGGTACAAGTAAAAGAAAATGGATGGTGAAGGAAAGATAAGATAATGATGATGAGATGGGGAAAGGATGTGATGATGATGATATAAGAATAGGATGATGATGGAATGGTGATGTCCCCTCGAGAGGATAGGCGGGTTGGACAAACACGGGTAGGTTATCAAAATGAAAGGGATGGGTCAAGATCTAAAGATGAAGGAATGGATAGAAGAAGTGAAGGATGCATTATGATGCAATGAAAGTAAGCAACCATGATGTTTGATTTAGCACTAGATGCTATGCATCAAGATATAAGGACCAAGGTGATGATGCGTTATGTGCCCTAGAGTAATACAACCTTGTCTAGATACAAGATATGAATATTAGCTGGAATAATTTGGACTTGATGCAAATGCAAGATAAAAATGATAACACACACAAGCAATCAAGCAAGCATGAACAACTGATACAAAAACAAGCAAGGTATTGCCCTTGTCAAGTTGTAAACCATTGATTGATGGATTGATTGATGATGATAATGTTGTCATTGCGGGGAGCGACATATCCCTAGATGAACACAAGGATGATTGATAATTGACTGATTGACTTTGATTTGATGATGATAGTGTTGTTATTGCGGGGAATGACATATCCCTAGATCAGCACAAGGATGATGATAATTGATTGATTGATTGGGTTTACAACAAGATCAAGATCAAGACAAAAGGATGTGATTGGATAATTTGAGAAGATTGATTGACTTGATTGGTATGGATTAAGGATTGACTTGCATTTGGATTATTGATTGGATTGACTCGATTGAGTTGATTGGATGAAATGGTTTTGATGAAGATGATTGATTTGGTTGAATGGTTGGATGATTGGATTGGGGTGAGGGATTGAATCGATGAAATCAGAAGAATTAATTAGATGGATTGATTTTATTGCTTGGATTTTTGTTGGCTATTTGATTTTTTTTAATTTTTGGGGATATTTTGATTTTTTTTGTATTTTTAGAATATTTGATTTTTTTGGATTTTTTGAAATATTTTGATTTTTGGATTTTGAAATGTTTGATTTTTTGGATTTTGAAATGTTTTGAGGTGTCAAAGGATGAAAATTTGAGTAGCCTTTATGCTAGATACCAATGACAAGGGGAAAACCAAGTCTAGGTGCAAGGAGATAGATGGGATTGATGGATGAAAGGGTGGGTAATGGGATAAGGGATAAAAGGCTCATGATATATGGATGGATGGAAATGATAGGTCATAGTGAATGGAATGGATGTATGCATCATAAGAGAGCAAGGATATGATTTCCAAAGACTATGTCACATAGGAATAGCATGCCCCATTCTAGGTACAATACTTAGGATTTTTCATGACAAAGCTTATGACAATAGGATAATGATAGGCTTGTTTGGAAGGATGAGGTATGTCAAGAGATACCCAAAAAACATGTTTCAACATTTTTTCCCTATGTCTTCATCAAGATCAAAAGGAGAAGGGTGGATAAGTGGACTTAATATGATAGGTATGTATGATGGCTAAAGATGGTAGGTAGGATGGAAATGAAAAGACATGAAAATGATAGGTTGGATATATAAGACATTGTGCCCCCAAGTGTAAGTGACATAGAAGGTCAACTTAAGCATGACACCTGTTTGCCAGGTTTTCATCATGGTACTTATCTAGGGTGCCTGTTTACTAGGCTTTCACTGTTGGACGAAGGGATTTCTCTTTACTCTTTTTATTTATTTATTTATTTATTTATTTTGACTTTTTTGATAGGAGAAGGGGAATATGGATGGGAGGGACTCAAGTGTCTAGTTCCATGAAAGGTGATAGTCCCACTAGATATGGATGTCATTGCATGGACAATGTCAAATGTCATTATGCTCATAGATGTTGGTAAGAGATGACATGAAAGAGATATGGAGTAGGTAGATGATGGATTATGATGTGGATTATGGAGGAAAATAGTGGATTATGATACGAATTATGTAGGGAAGATGATAGGGATTATATGGGACTTATGGAAAAGATGAATGAGGAGGCTTAGCCAAAAGCATGGACCATAGGAAGATGGTGCGGGAGATATGTAGGATAATGGGTGAAGGGTGAGGAGATGGAGGTATGTGGAATTGTTGTGAAATGGGAGGGAACCATGACCAATGGTTTCACACACTGTGATAAACGTTGAAGCTTTTAATGTGGCCGAGGTGTAGAAAGCAATGGAGATGCTTACTTTGGAGATGGGTGATTTAGTGATTTAGGTACCCACATAGACTTAGTATTTTTATGACTTTTTATTTTGCTTGTGGGTTTTAGGAATTTGAGATTTTTGAATAGAGTGGGAATGTGAGTTGGAAGTGGATGAATTTTTGTGATGTGGATGCCTCGTTTGACTTGATTTCTTTTTGCTTAGGTACCCAAACCATTTTATTTTTAGACTTCTCTTTTGGAGGTATGGGCTTATATAGATTTTTAGATGTACTTGACTTTGACTTTGTGCAATTGTATGCTAAGGCATTAAGACCTTTATAATTTTTGACTTTATGTGTAGAGGGATCCAAATTTTTATTTTGGAATCCCTTGGGTTTGGTGGAATGAGTGGAAGCTTTATGTTTAGAGAATGAGTGTGTTGATTGGTCATGATGAAGATGTTTAGAGGATTTATGGGTAAGTGGATAAGGGGACTGGATAATGGGGATATTAGGTGTGGGGAGTAAAGGTGGTAAAGTGGATGAAGGGATATTAGGAGTTGGAAACAATGGTGGAAAAGTTGATGGTGGAAGGTGTATGATCACATGCTTTTGACATTTGTAGGATGATGGGGGAGAGATGGAAACATATGTTTTACGGATATGATAGGATTTATGATGGAAAGTGGACTTAGGAGGCATAGAGGAAATACCAACATCTTGAGATTGGTGTCCTTGAGGTGTATATCCAAATCCATAAGAGCGTGGAGGGACTTTGACATGGATGGGCTCCAAAATACCTTATTCATGAAGGTCTAAGCCTTTACCTTGGTGGTTCATGTTTTGGAGTATGCAATGGACAAGGGAACTAGGTGTAGGTGAAACACTAGACATGAGTTTCTTATTGGATGGAGAAAATGAAGCAAGGGACGATAATGGTTGTTGTTGTTCTAAGGAGGAACATTCATGAATGAGGGTGGAAAGACCAATAGGATATGATGGAGGACTTGCAATGGGATCGATAGTGGGTGATGGAGGATCATTAGGATCTTGATTAGCATTGTGTTCACTTAGATCTAAGGTATTTGTTTGATCTTCTATGTTGGCTTGGGAGGAATGTGTCTCATCAAGGGAAGTGGATGTTGATGGATCATGGATAGGACTAGGTAGGGGGTTGATAGGAGAAATGGAGGTTTCTTTCTCATGGATAGGTGAAGTGATAGGATTTTGACCATGGAATGCATAAAGTTCACTAAGAGGATCATCATGGCCTTCTTGATCATAGGTAAGATCATAGAGGGGAGCTTGATCATAAATAGGACCAAGTATGTTATGAGTGGGTTCATTAGATGGGCCGAGATCTTGATTAGAACGAGAAGTTAATGTATCTTCATGCTTAGGATAATGCTCTTGACATAGATCTTGGCTTGCTTGAATGGAAGTGGAAGGGGATGACTCTTGAATGGGCTCAACATGTTCTAGATGGTCAACACCATGGAGACATGATGGAGGTTGACTTGGGCTCAATGGGGAAGACTCTTGAATAGGCTTAAGGGAGAGACTACATGATGGGGTTATAAGAATGAGCATGGTGTTTGAAGACTCTTTTGTAGGTTCGGAAATATGAGTTGGGTGACATGGTGATGTTTGATTCCTTACTAGTAGCCCTTGGGTGACATCCTTTTTAGGCGGATGGGTGGATTTGGGTAATGCCACATGTTTACTTTTGTAATGTTTGTACTTAGGACATGGATTTGATGTATTGGAAAGTGGATTAGAGGATGGTAAGGGTAATGAAGGGGTTAATGGGTTGGAAAGTGTAGGGACCATTGGATTAGGACTAGGACATGGTGACTTTAGGATATGATTTTGATTGGATAGTGGTATGATATACTCATAAGGTGCATGACCTAGATTAGTGTTCCCCTTGTCAATGGTTGCATTAGAACATGCGGAAGTTTCTCCTTGTTGCAAGGTAGAACTTAAGTTCACATGTGATTGTTGTGATGTGGCTTGATAAGTTGATGTGGCATCGACATACGAAGAAGTGGACGGATTAGATTGGTATGAGGTGGAAGGAGATGGCACATTAGGTTGAGGTGGCATTGGTTGATAATGAATGGATAGTGGATGATGTTGTGGTTGTTGAATTTGAAAAGTGGCAATGAAATGATTGGCTTGAGCTAGGAGGTGTTGGATTTGAGGTGATTTAATTTGTTGAAAATTTTGGAAGATGGTTTGAAGGCTTTGTATGGTTTGGTGGTCTAGGGGTTGGGGTATTTGGTGAAGTGTTTGAAGGAGGTTGTGAAGTTGGGATGCTAGGTCTTCTAATGTTGGCATGATGTTAAATGATGTTGATTGTATTAAAGAAATGATGATCATTAGGATACGATGTGGAATGAAAAGATTGGATGATGTGGCAAGTGTTTATTTGAAGTTTGACTTGGGCAATATCAAACACAAGATCTCACATGTAAATGCATGAACACACACACCAAACATGATAAATTTGTCTTTCAAGATTAAATGTTATGATTAAGAAAACACTTGAATACACAACAACAAGCCTAATGTGAGTCAAGTGGGTATGGCCAATTAGGTCTCAAGCTAGTCTACACAAGGTTGAGTAAGGAATGATTTGGAAGCAAAATCCTGCCACACGGTCGGGAGAAAGGGGTAACCCACCCTTCACCTTCACTTCCCAAAGGTATAAAGTTCTTTGGGGCTTAGCCAAGAGTGAAAATATTTTAACTCCCAAACAAGCGTGTATTTTGATTCACACTTTGATTGAGGTCATCCCCGGGGGTGATGAAATCCCCTAGTAGGCCTCCTATGAAGGGCTTGACAAAAGCAAACCAAGTGAGGTGTTTGTGATCACACACACACTTGATTCACACTCGTAGTTGTTAATTGACCTTAGAAATGAAATGTGTGTATGCAAAAAATGGAAGCACTTGTTATTTTTAACCCAAAACCAAATGTGTAGGAAGACAATGGTTAATTTTAGATCTGATTTTCGATATGTGATTGAAGAAAATATTCATTTTAAGAGCCCAAATCCAAATGTTTGTAAACTAAGATTAAGAGAGATAAAAGATTAAATGAGTGCACCTAGGGTTTTATGCTTTCCAGCTGCTATCTATGACTGATATTTCTGCTACTATGGCTCCTTATGATCTACTACAAGTCAAAAGTAATTTATTATAAGTAACTGGCCATAAAAATAAGCTCATCAAAAGGTGCAATTTTAGGATACATGTTTTGACGCATGGAATTAGATTTTCAGGTATTTGAAGAAGATATTCATGATCTGAAAAATAAAAATCTAGAGAAGGATCTACCATTTTTAGGAGCTTTCAGGAAATAGCAAAGAAGTCAAAAATTCCATGTTTGCACCCTAGCTTGATTTATAAAAGTATAGAAAATAGGGTAGGTTTTTTTAAAGGCCATTTAATTTGACCTCCAAATTAAATCTGTAAAACATAGAACCCAATTAGAAACTTAAGATATTTTTACAAAATGTAAAAATTTTGGAAAAATTCGCTGATTTTTGTCCAAAAAATCAATTTTATGAAAAATCATAAAATCATAATAACTCCTACAAAAATCGTGATAAACCCTCAATTTTTTTACTGTAGCCTCTTGAGATGATGGAAAACACTTTGTGAAAATATTGTAGAAAAATTCCTAGTTGTGTAAAAGATATGAAGAAATTTGTAAAACCTAGGGTTTTGTCCCAAAAAATGGCAGATCTACAACAAAAAGTCAATAAAACATGCAAAAAGCAAGCTAGATCAAAGGATTCAAGTCGGGTTCATCAATATAATTAGGATAAAATCAGATATAAAACTAAAATAGAAATATATCAAATTCTAACTAGCACAATAGAGTACGAGCAAGCATGAAAATCATAATAACAAACAAATACAAACCCAAATCCATGCTAAACTCAATTTATCTCCATTGCTCTTCTCCACCTACATGAGAATGCAAGATTTTGAAGGATTGATAATGGAGGAATGTTGGTTGCTCAATTCAACAACATAACGACCTGATGAAAATGACAAATGGAGAATGATAGAGACATATGGAAGACTAAAGAATGATTTTGACAGAGTGAGGATACTTAAGAATCAACCCTCCTAAATGGATTGTGAGAGGCTGTATTTATAGAGCCTTGATGTGGACGAAGATAAGATTTGATAAGATTCGATAAGAATTTAATTTTTGAAAAAAGAGGAAATACAACGAGATGATATAAGATTTTAAAAAGATAGAAATATTTTGATTTTCTCTTTTATAGGAAATAAATCCTAAAAAAAGATGAGAAGGATAAATGATGAATTATCTAATTAAATAAATTAATTAGATACACATGAGTTCAGATTTTGGAAAGAAAGTGAGAATATCCTTTTAAGATTTTATTAATTAAATAAATATTTGATTTATTTAATTAACATTAGAAGAATGAATAGAAATGATTTAATTAATTAAATAATATAAATTATTTAATTAACATTAGAGGAATTGATGGATTATGCATAGGAAGGGAATAAATGAAATTAGTCAAATAAATAAGATTTATTTAACTAATTGGATGATGACATGGGTACCTAGGGAAAAACATGATACAAGGTGTCTAAATGATGCAATGTTGTGACAAGGTATCGTAAGAGGACATTTTTAGGTGTCTACACTCAGGCACCTATAGTGGTTAAACTGAGGAACTTGAAGATGATGCAAACTTGAGTCTCCTCACATTTTGTCTGTAGATTCTAAAAATATTTTTTTCAAAATCTTTGGAATCATATTGGACTCTTTTTTCCATCTCCCATGAAAACTAGTTTTTTTCAAAAAACAACATTTTTAAAAAGTGACGCACACTGTATAATGCATAAATTTTTTTCCTTGAAGGATAAAATTATAATTCTTTCGAATTTAGATTTGCAACTCCGATATCTAGTGCTTCAACTTGGTTAGATAGTTTTTTATTGAATATTTTTTTTCTTTAGTCGGTTTTGAAAGTAAAATTAATTACAATTAGGACTATAGCAGACCATATAGCATAACTTTTGTTGTATGTATCAAAAAAAAAAATTGGTGGATCAAGGACTCCAATCTAGTGCACTC
>VDFB02051401.1:0-11292 GCA_007258455.2 Sequoia sempervirens
TTCTCCTTTTAAAATCTCCTCATTGGATCCAAATTCTTCTGTCATCAGATTGTCACCCTCATTCACATGAAGTCTAGCACCATGTGCTTCTTTTACCTTCTTTGATTTTCTAGCTACCACCTCATTGAATATCCTTTTAAATCATCTGAGAGATTTCAAGAAAGTTGTAGAGTCCTCAGGTTGTGGTTCCAAATGTGTATATTTAACCTCTTCTTTGTTCACCTTGACTATCCCATCTCCCAATAACTTCATAAACTTGAAAATTGATAATTCCATTGTCATGGTCACCTGTATAGCAACATTGAAGATAATTAGTCTTTTAGAAGACTCAGTAAGCATCCTCCTACACCTTTTGAATGTATCCTCATTCCTTGCCTTCCAAATGTGCCAAAGAATCTTAATTGACAAGCAATCCCAAAACAATTCACACTCTTTATTTAATTTTTTTCCATTACCAATGAGAATATCTTTCCATTATTTTGCCAATTTTTTTGTTTATTACAAAATAATTTCCAAATTTCCTTCACATAAAAAATAGTCAAAGAATATATGGTTAATTTATTACAAAATTATACATATATTATAAATATAAACATCAACATGATTCATCTTGTGTGGAACTTTTTGTAACAAAATTAGCCATCTAAAATACACCTTCTTAGGCTCTTTAATATTATACCAACTATAATTAAAATAGAATGATATTCTCTATCAGATAGCATAACCTTCCAACACTTATTAACATGTTCAATAAGAGACACATAACTAATTAAAGATTTATAAATTGCTTTGGTTTTGACCCTAGACAACGTTGTTCCATCCCGCCACTTAAGGTCAAGAGTCTGAACATTACCTTCCTTAGAGTTAGAGGGGAAATGCATATCTTTGCAAGTCTCTTGTAAGGTTGAATATGTTCTCCAATTGGAGTGGGGAAGGCTAAATTCACTGCAAAGGGAATCCCAACTCTTTAATTATCCATTGGCTAAAAAATCCTCAAAGGTTTGGATTCCCTTTTGATCCCATCTTTTTGCCAAGAACCCCTGTAGCAGAGCAAGAGGTTTTCCATTATGCTACAAGTTCCACCATATGGATTTATTGATTTGGTGCATTAAGTTTTTGTTATTGGTCACCATGTTGTGGCTATAATCCACTTTATATTTTATTATCTCCCAAGACTTCTAGAGGCTTTCGAAAGCCAAAGAACCAACAGGGGATATTGGATGCTTGTTGATTAGAAGATCACTAAAAGGAAACAATTTCTAGGAATTTGCTTGCTTGGGGACAACAAGTTGAATGTTGTTCCTTACCAAGAATTTTCAAGGCTCATATCCTACTAAAGCCTTGATGATCCATTTTATTCCAAGTGCAATTCCACGAAGCTTCAAATCCTTCAGTCCTATCCTCCCTTGCAACTTATCATGACAACATTACTCCCATTTCATTGCATGCTTCTTCCTTTTTCCCTTCCCATCAGACCACATGTAGTTTCTTAGCTTCTTCTAAAGCTCATTGAATTGATAACTGCTAAAGAACTGCATATAGCTAAGGGTGATCCCACAATAATGGGTTACCATTTTGGCCAAACTTGACATTAAAATTAGGATTTTTCACCGACATATCACTTTCTTACACCTATAGCAAAACCATTAAGGTTTTGAAGATGAATCAAACTAGTTATTGTTAGATATTTTGTGTAGATTCTAATTATATTTTTAAAAATAAAATAAAAAAAATAAATTGTGAATCATTTTATGTAATTTTTAATAACTTATTTTTTCTACTAATCAACATTTTAAAAAGTGATGTTTACTTCGCCCACATAATTTTTTGTAGATAGGATACAATTTGATTTTTAAAATATATTTTTTCACACCAATATCTAGGATGGATATTTTTTCATAATTTTTTTTACATATTTTTTTAATTAATTTTCCAAGTCAGCGTAATTATAATTTGATAGAGGTGTACTCGGCTCCCAGATAACTTTTTTGCATTCATTTGAATTAACTTATTCTTTTTGTTGAATAAGGACAAAAATACCTAGGGCACATGTATTTTTATAATTTTTCTCTATTTTTCTATTTTTGTATGTGTGAAATAAAGAACTTGATGTTCATTGAAAACCTACATTCATAAGAAATAAAAAATAAATATAATAATCAAATTAAAATATTTAAAATTATACTTTTTAGGAAGCTTATAATAAGGGCTACAGGATTACAAAACATAAATTTTAAATGAATTCATTTGATCACCTAAAAGGTAAATCAAAAGTGGTTTTTTATCAGCATTTTGATAGGTGTAGAGGAGACTCGATTATAGGTATGGTTTAAATCTAACAAGGTTCTATCCAAGGGGGTTTGATCTAAGGGGGTTTGATCAATCCCTTTTTAATTAAAATAATTTAAATGGAACCTTTAAAGTTATAAATCATTGTATTTTCTAAAAATGTGATTTCAAAAAATCGATGTCCAAAAGTGTAACCCATTGTGGCAGCACCCTAAGTAAATGCTATAGGAGGATAAGATCTTTTGACAAACTTGGATCCTTCCTATTAGAGATGGGTATTATTTATTCCACCCATCAATTTTTTATTCTCAAATTTGGATTTAATCTATAACCACATTTCCTTTAGATTAGGGCTGATTGAAAAAGGTATCCCTAGGACCTTACTTGCTTGTGGGGGCCACCCAATTGAAATTCAAACTTCTTGCGCCACTCAGGTGGTGATTTTTTCTACCCAAAAATGATAGACTTATCATTGGAGACCTTTTCTCCAAAGGCTTTGCAAAAGAAATCTAGTTTATGCAACAAGATTTCCATGTTATTTTATTCCAATTACATAAAAATGTAGTGTCATCTATAAACCGGATGTTCAATAGTTCATTCTGATCCAAAAGTTTTAGGCCTCTCATCCTAGGTGAGAGTGGATTATCTCAACAAGTAGTAGACCAAATTCGAGGAAATATGTTCAAATAGGGATGATGCAAGGGTGCATCCTTTCTTAATGGATTTTTCAAGGTTGAAGTCCTTAGAAAGTGAGCCATTCACCTCCACTTGAGAAACCACATGTCCATTAAGACAATGCCAACCATGCTAAAAAACACATTAGGGAAACCAAAGGCTTCAAGAGCTATTCTTAATAAGGACCATTCTAACCTATCATATGCTCTTTTGAAGTCAAGAACGAGCATGGACTAGTTCTTCTTGGAGTTCCTTGACCACTCCATGGCCTCCCACCTTGTAATCAGGTTTTTCTAATATGGATACTGATCAACCTCATGGTAATTACTTTTTCTAGTATCTTATATGGCACATTTAGTAAAGAGATTAGTCTCCAATTTTTTTATCATTATTTTATCCCCCTCTTTTTGGGAAGAAGCTTTATAATATCTTTATTGATACTCTTCACCAAAGATCATCTGTTAATAACTTCCAAGTATACTTGGAATAACTAATGATAGATCCATTCTTCAAAGATTTTATAAAACTCAATAGGTAGTCCATCACTTCCTAGGGATTTATCATTGTTCATAGATTGGATGGATTTTTCAGATTTCTTCTTTGGAAACTCCTTCAACCAACTTTGTTGCATCCTCCTCTGAGATTTTTTTTGGAATAATTTTCTTGACATAGGACCTCGCATTGCAATTGTCCTTATTTCTTCCTTCAGATGAGAAGATATTCTTGAAAAATAGGGAGAATTGATTTCAAATGTCTTCTTGGGTTGTTTGGAGGGCTCCCTCATTCCATATTTGATCAATGTACTCTTTGAAGCCTTTTTCTTTGATGTACCTAAAGAAGAATTTGGTGCACTTGTCACCACAATTCAACCAATTTAACTCGGCTCTCACTTTCAGACCCCAAATTTTATTTACTTGGATTCTTCTTAAGCTATTCTTGGCTAAGTCTAGTTCTTCACATAATCTCTCATTCCTTGGATCCATCTGAACATTAGATTTTGTTGCTAACAATTTTTCTTGCAGTTCATTTTCTAACCTTCTTAGAACTATTCATAGCTCTTTTTTCCCAATGGTTTGGAACAATTTTTTCCATATTTTTACATTATGTTCCCACCTCTCAATGGAACTTAAGTCATTTAGCATCCATTTTTTTATTCCCTTAAGCCTAGTAATGATTTCCTTGCAATTACTATCCTTTAGAATACTCTTGTTAAGGAATCCTTCATTCTTTTTATTCTCCTTAATTTGGCCATTATTTAGGATTATCTTGGCCCTTATAGGGTGATGATCAAAGAGTGTATAAGGGTATACACTCACTTTGTGTACATCACTATTAGGTTCAAAATTGAAGAAGTCTCTATTGGCATAAAATCTGTCAAGTCTATAGTAGATCATTTTACCACCTTTTTTGGCATTACACCATGTATACCAAATTCCTTTGTTATATTTCTTCATCCCTTCTAACTGGTCAAAAAGGTTGAACTTAAACTTCATTATTTTCCAAAAATACCTTTCATTTCATTTTCAATCCATGTCCAACCCCCCAATTATCTTCTCTATGTTCAACCATGTTGAAATCCCCCCCAAAATCCATGGCATATAAGGCAGGTTGGATAGCCATTACCATAGCCCTATACTTTCCTTTTTCTCATTAGAAGCATGGATAAAGTAGTTTACAAATTTGTCCTCTCCCTTGTCTATTGCAATCCATACTACCCTGTTGTAAGGTGAGGTGCCATGGCTTGTTATATGTTGGGTCCAAATCTTGGAGATGAGGATGATAGCTCTCCCTCTTCCCCTTTCACACTTAGCGGTAAAATATGAGGAGTTATTCCATATGAATATTAAATTGGTATCTAGTGTGAACACAATATCTTTAGTTTCTTGAAGAAGTACCACATATTTATGCTTTTCAAGGTTAAGGAACCTTTTGAAAATGTATTTTCTGTTAGGAGAATCAAGTCCCCTAACATTCTAGGACATGCAGTTAAGATTCATTACCATCAAATTTTGGGGAGACATCTTTTCCACTTTTGAAGTGCTCAAAGAACTTTGGTATCCTTTCATCAGTTTCCAAACTTTTTGAGGTAGGCATCTTTATTATCCCACTTTTTAGCTTTCTTTTTTCTTTGGTGATTTGTAGATTCCCCTTGCCTAATGTTATAACTTTTCCATTCTTTCTTGGCCACCTTGGGCGAGAGCGGGGCTTATGAGTTTGAGTAAGTTGCATATTAGTGGTATTATCATTGTCCAAGGACCCAATATCCACAGTTGGTTCTTAGTTGGATTTATGAATTGATTTTGACTTCTTTTCATCCTCATAGTTGACTTTTCCATTTTTGGTTTTACAATCAATATTGTTGCTCTCAGATTTCATGACTAGTTTTATGTTTATATCTAGGACAATCATGTCTCCTAGTTTAGGGGAGGTTACAACATTATTGGGTGGGACTTGATTCTTACAAATATTTCTTCGGGTCTCACCCCTTTTATCTCTATTTTCAGACCCTACCTATCCCCCCCAATAGAGTGTAGCCCTATGGTAGAGATACTATTGTGATAGGGTCTTGTCATGGAGAGTTCCCTAGGTTTGCATTCCAAATTTTCATCTACTGACATACATTGGATAGCCATCATATTTTTATTAATCCACAAGGCCCCACTATAGCCTTGGATCAATGAATTTTGAGGTTGAATACCTCAATTTTACTCATTTTCCTCATCCATCATGGAGAGTTTTAGTTGCCTACTAATACCTTGTAGGTTAATAATTTTCTAATGTCTAGCCTCAATCTCAAAGACGAGGTCCTTCACCAGGGAGGAGACTCTATTGCTCCCATCCACCTTAGCATTATCTACCCTATCTAGACTCTGTTGAATTCCTCAATTGCCATTATCTAAATTGTTTCTCTTTATATAAAAATTAGATTCTTTAGGGCCAATGTGCCTCTTTTTCCAATTTTCATTTTTTTATTCACCTCTATTTTTTTCCTAATATTTTCCATGACAATCTATTGGGCATTCTTTTTTTGATTTACGACCACTACTTTTGTTGAAGGTGGGGGATAGGGATTAGTGGGGGGTTATGAGTTTGCATCTATAGATTCATTTATTGCTCTTATTGAGTACCTAGAGGTATCCCTTAGGTTATCTTCCTCCTCTATGAGAAGGTTAAAAGAATTTGTTTATTCTAATTTATTTGAAACCTTGGGGAAGGCCAGAGATTGTTTTGGTCCTCCCATTATGGGTACCACACTGTTCATTCTTTGTCCTTTTGGGAGGAGATTCCATCTTACCCAATACCCTTATATTCTTCACTCTATTTCAAAATTGAGTTGGGATCCCCATCCTCTCCCTCAAGAGAGGGTAAATTTTCTTCAACAACCATCGATTCTATGCCATTTGCAACAAAATCAAAATGTTCTTTTCCTTGGTCAAGATATTTTCCCTCGCAACACTTTTTCCTACATTATCATCCATTTTGTTGCAAGGTGTGTGCCCTTGGTCTCCTTGTACTGTGCAACACAATACTCAATTTTGTGACATGGCTTAACTACCTCCCGTGGATTCATTAACTTTGACGGTTGGATCAGGCATTAACAGGTCAATATTTTGGTGCAATAACAATCATCTTTCCAAAAATTGGTATCAGAGCCTAGGTCATAGGTTCAAACCCCTTGCTTGCACTCGGGAGAATTTTGCAAGGTGCATGCCCTTAGTCTCCTTATGCTTTGCAACACAATGCTCATGTTTGTGACATGGCTTAACCACCTCCCATGTATTCATTAACTCTGGCGGTTGTATTGAGCAATAACAGGTTGATCTTTTGGTACAATGACAATCATCTTTCCAACACATTCTTGGCTTGGAATTAGGTTTTCTAGGTTTTTTTGTGAACAATAGGGAATTTTTTTTGAATGTTCCCCTCTTTTTTACACAAATAGTAGACATTAATGCCTCCTAAAATTTCCTGTGAGCAAGAAAAATGCACATTTTCACCATTGATGTCTAAGGCATCTAGGATTTCCACCCAGGATTCAAAGGGACTAATGCTTGAGCATCCATGTGGGGAGAGAAGCTTTTGCTTCATCTGCACAACAGTTCCAATGTAGTGAAATAACTTGCACAATAGAATATAATATAAATTATGATGCAAACACTTGATAATAATATGCCACTTTGAGGGGGATACCTCCAATATTCTTCAATATAAACAATACAATACTCAACATGATGATCAAATAAGACTCACAACCTTCTATATATGCCTGTTTATGCCTAGGATATCACCCAGGTCGACTTAGATAACCCTATATAAGCCCTAGGATGACCTAACTAACTAAATAATAATATAATAATGATAATATGACTTAATTAAGAGTTAAGGTATCCACAAGCTGACTACTCATAACCCGATACACACTATAGGGGTAATGGCATACCATTACCCTCCTCTTTACAAAAGCATTGTCGTCAATGCTAACTTTTTTATTTTTCTTCTTCTTCATCTCCTTTTTTACTATTGCTTCTTTTTCAATTGTTGCTTCTTGTTCCTACTCTTGTCTTTCTCTTGTTATTGTTCTTGTTTTTTCTCTTTCTCTTTTTTTTCTTTTGCTTCTTCTTCTACTGCTACTTCTTGTTCTTGTTCTTCTTGTTCCTGCTTTTGTCTTGCTCTTGTTCTTGCTCTTTCTCTTTCTCTTATTCTTATTCTTACTTTTATTTTTTCTCTTTCTCTTTCTCTTGCTCTTTTTCTTGTTCTACCTCTTGTTCCTTTTTCTTTTTCTTCTTTTTTCGCTACTTTTTGTTGTAAAGAGGGTCTAGAAAGATAATTTTGCAATAAATCAAACAAATAAAGTCAAAACACTCCAAATATTTTTTTGTAACTTACCAAGGTCTAGGTCGCACTCTAATAGAAAAATCTCCCAAAAATTAGGTAATTTGCAGCCTTGAGAGCAAATTTTTTGAAAACCTTAATTTCCAAAAAAATCAATTATTTCTATTTCAATTGCTCTAAAAATTGGACTATAGCCTCCTATGATATGTATCATAAAACCCACAAAAAATTAGGAACCAGTTCGCTAATATGTGGGATATATGTGTTTTCCAAATAAATTGGGCAACAACCCTAATTTTGCAATAAATCACTCAATTATGCTCCAATTCTTCTGAAATCTAGACTGTAGCTTCTTATAAATGTCTTTTCAAAATCCCTTTAAAAATTAAAAAAACTCACCAAAATCCAAGAGATATGGATTTCACAAAATGACCTCCAAAATTGAAAAAAAATGCCTTGTCGTAACAGTGCCAAGATCATGCTCTGATACCACTTGTAATGAAATAACTTGCACAATAGAATTATTTCCTTGCTCAATTTAGTAACCTACAAACTCTTAAAGTAGTGGATTTACTAAAGAAAGAAAGATAAAAGTGTTGATAGACTTCCAAGTGTTGAGAGACCTAATCCACTTCTAGGGGGATACCTCCAATATTCTTCAATATAAACACAATACTCAACATGATGATCAAATAAGACTCACAACCTCCTATACATACCTATCTATGCCTAGGATATCACCCAGGCTGACTTAAATAGCCCTATATAAGCCCTATGATGACCTAACTAACTAAATAATAATATAATAATGATAATATGATTTAATTAAGAGTTAAGCTAGCCACAAGCTGACTACTCATAACCTGATACACACTATGGGGGTAAGGGCATAACATCCAATTGGAGATAATAGTTGGAGAATAAACAATAATTATTCAGGGGGAAATTTTCAACGACCACCCACCTAGGGCACAAAAGTGTCAAGATCTCCTCACTAATGGCCTCTGGTGACTAGGCAATGGCATGAAAGGCGCACCCTCCAATGCTCTAGTAGGGTTTCATTAAAACCTTTTCTTTCATTTTGTGTTCTTTTTGAAAATATAAACAAACCTCATCGAATCATTCTACAGAAGGTCATTTTATTCCTAATTTATTTTTGCAAACATTTGAGAACCACCCATCTAGGTATTTCCCAACCAGGATCTTTGAAGTATTGCATCATTTAAATAAATTATTAAATTAAATATATGCAATAATACCTAATAGGGTATTCCCAACCTAATTCATTCAACTTTTTTTCAATTTTACAAAAATAAATCAATAGATAAAATGCAACCTTTTAACTCATCAAACTCTATTTATGACAAAAAATTGTAAATTAAATAATGCATTTACTAGTATTTAACAATAATAACATATTTTGGAATTGACTTTAATTCAAATCTAGGTTAGCACAAGTATCATGTACTTTAATTGAGTACAATCGAATATTACAACAAAAGGACCAATGTGACATCTCCAAAAAGACCACCATTAGGAATAACTTACACTTGCATAATCAAGTGGAGAGGTATCTTATACTTGCACACTCAATTCACATGCCAAGAATACATGTTGCATCTATATGGTAGCCAAAAAAAAGAATAATTATGTAATGAGGTATGCAATCATAAAACATAAAAGAAGAGCATCCAAAATTTCATACAACCATAAACTTTCCCATACACAACGTAAGTCACACTACATAGATTTGTACATATATATGTATATATAAATATCAGCAAAAATAAGCACATATATAGTCCAAACATAACATAGGCATAATGATAATACAAGTATCTCACAATATTACCACATGGTCCTAGTGACAATATAAAATTGGATTTTCTCAAACACCTCAAATCCAAGTAACCAAGTATCAATCCGGTAGTATAAGTCCACAACAAGATTGCCATAATGCAAATTTTAGAGGAATTACAATTAGTTCTATTGTCCAACCCTCTAAGTGGCACATGGATAGCTCATGTAGCTAATCTTAATTGTTTTCAAAGTAGTAATCTACTATACTACCAAAATTATATTGGTTTCACCCATTGAAATAGAAAAGATTGGGAAATCAAGATGACAATGTGCCATGAATAATTTAATGATATTGCATTGAACCATAAACAACTAATAATACACTCATCTATTATAAAAACCTAAAATTTTGGATTCAGATTTATAAAATAATTTAGATGAGTAGCCGAATTTTTATTGATGATTTTACGAGTGCTACTTGAGTCTATCAACACTTTTATCTTTCTTTCTTTAGTAAATCCACTACTTTTAAGAGTTTGTAGGTTACTAAATTGAGCAAGTTCATAGCAAGAAATGATTGGTTGTGTATCTCTAGATTACTCTTTTGTCTCATCGCCTCCATCTAATGTTACACATTCTTTATTAGGACCTTCAATTTAGAATAATTTATTTTTAGATTATTTATGACCTTGATTGTATTTTCTACCAAAATTTGGTGTGCTATGGAAACTATTGTGTGGGAGAACTCCTACCTCTTATTTTTTTAAACTCTTTTTGTCTATTGGACAAAAAAAATTCCTCTACTTACCTTGCCATAAGTATTTCTTGGAACAAAGAATTTAGTTGGAACATATGTACCTCATATTTTAAGTGCTCTTTTAAAACCCATAAAAATAATTACTTTAAAAATTATTCTATAGAATTATCCAATTTTAAAGGTTTAAGGTTTGGAAATATTGAGTATATTCCTTGACCATACCTATTTTATTATATTATTGGTGAACAAGATAAATACTATAAGGGAGATGATTATTTTTGGTTTTAATCAAATATTAACATGGAACTTCTTCCAAATAATCCCATGGCTAGGCATTTAACACCCAAAGATGGATATGGGAAAGTTGTACATATGTCAAGAATCTAACCACTACCAAAAGGAAGACAAAAATTATCAAATGAGAGAGAGATATACACTTAATAAAATGATCTCCAATTACTCATATTTTGTAGTCTCTATAGTGCCAAGATCATGCTTTGATACCACTTTAATGAAATGAATTAAATAATAAATAAATAAAATAAGAACTATTATATGCCAATATCATGCGGGTGTGATGGTTTAGCAGTGGCATTGTTTTCTTGCCACCAAGGTTCAAACCTAGGCTTTGGGTGGTATTGTTGAATGGTTCTATTGAGGATGAGGTCCCCATTTGTGACCCTCACCGGGTTCATAGCTCCAGGTCAAAATCATTTACCCCTTGAATAAAAACAAGAAATATTATAAAAATAATTGATAATAACAAGTTTCTTTGAGAGGGAAAACCTCCACATATCTCCAATAAGAACAAAATTTGTAACATGATGATAATAAACTTACCCCTAGCTCCTATATACCTTTTTATTCCTTTTTTACCACCCGAGCCAACTTATATACGTAAATGTAATACCTAGGATGACCTAAACACCTATATATGA
>VDFB02051401.1:11312-79501 GCA_007258455.2 Sequoia sempervirens
AGGTTACTAAATTGAGCAAGTTCATAGCAAGAAATGATTGGTTGAGTATCTCTAGATTACTCTTTTGTCTCATCGCCTCCTCCATCTAATGTTACACATTCTTTATTAGGAGCTTCAATTTAGAATAATTTATTTTTAGATTATTTATGACCTTGATTGTATTTTCTACCAAAATTTGGTGTGCTAGGGAAACTATTGTGTGGGAGAACTCCTACCTCTTATTTTTTTAAACTCTTTTTGTCTATTGGACCAAAAAAAATCCTCTACTTACCTTGCCATAAGTATTTCTTGGAACAAAGAATTTAGTTGAAACATATGTACCTCATATTTTAAGTGCTCTTTTAAAACCCATAAAAATAATTACTTCAAAAATTATTCTATAGAATTCTCCAATTTTAAAGGTTTAAGGTTTGGAAATATTGAGTATATTCCTTGACCATACCTATTTTATTATATTATTGGTGAACAAGATAAATACTATAAGGGAGATGATTATTTTTGGTTTTAATCAAATATTAACATGGAACATCTTCCAAATAATCCTATGGCTAGGAATTTAACACCAAAGATGGATATGAGAAAGTTGTACATATGTCAAGAATCTAACCAATTACCAAAAAGGAAGACAAAAATTATCAAAATGAGAGAGATATACACTTCACAAAATGATCTCCAAAATTACCATATTTTGTAGTTAAACATAATTAAACATAATTAAAATATAAATACTAGTTGAAACATGATGGGAAGAGGAAATTAATTAAGAGGATTATTTTATAAATACTAGTTGAAACATGATGGGAAGAGGAAATTAATTAAGAGGATTATTTTATTAGGGACGATGAATAGGTTAAGGATTTACAAAGTTATATTTTATAGGGTTAGGAGTTTGATCAACATGCATTTAACTATCCAAAAGTCCAAAATAATAGTAGTATAGTAAATGATGAAATAAATCACATCAACTAAGCAAATGGGGAGAACATTGCTTCACCTAAACACATAGAGGGACTAGACAAAAGCGAATCTCTTTTGATGAATAAGGTGTTGGTAAAACTAACCAAGGAAGAGAATGATATAATATAAAGATAATATGTTTACAATTATATGAAAACTTGGAGGAAATTAATATAAATTTATTTTTTATTGTGTAAAATTCATTAAATCTAATGAATTCAAATCCATCTTGATAGGAAGTTCATATATAATGGTTTCATAAATACATACACTATTGAGAAGGATAGAAAATATTATTAAGTTTATTCTATTGAAGGACAAAGGGGGAGAAATATATATTAGTAATAATGTATGTTTAATTTTAGTATAATGATTTCTAAGGAAAATGAATAAAGAGAGATACTATTATGATCTCTTTCCTAAACCCAAAAAGATAGATCAAAGGCCAAATAAAATAAATTCCATAAGAAGTGAATGAGTTATTATACCTGAGTATGTTGAAACTATTTCAAAAGAGTTGTTGGATGGATTTTTAACCATGGCAATAATCAAGTTTACCCAAAAGGTAGCATATAGGGTGGCACTTCTACAGAATGGAAAGGTAAAGAGGCAAGTCAGAGACCTATTGGATAGGGTCTTATTAAGTGAAGGTTTAGGATCATGTGTTTTACTATTAGTAATATAACCTAATAAGCATGGAGAATAGTGTGCATATTCACCAACCATAAACAAAATAACAATAAAATATAGATTTGTTTAACAAAAAAAAAGATAATCTAATAGAATGATTCGATGGGGATAATTATTTTATAATAATTTATTTCAAAAGTGAATATCACCAAATCACGATAATTGAAATGGATGAGTATAAAACCATATTTAAAACAAAGGATGGATTGTAAGAGTGGCTTGTTATATTATTTGGAATAGAAAATGTAGAAAATGCACTCATGAGGCTAATAAAAAGTTAAATTTATTTCTTAGTAACCTTATGATAGTTTATTTAAATGATATCTTGATATATTGTAAATTTAGAGAGGTGCACTTGATTAATATGATGTTGGTTTTACAAATATTGAAGGAAGGGAAGATACTAATAAATTTTGAAAAGTATAATATTATGAAAAGGAAGTTAGTGCACACTTACATTTTGTAATTTTCCAAGTAGGTTTGTGGATTAAATTATGGAATGACCATCACCAAGGAACACATTTTAAGTAAGAGGATTCTATTGTTGCTTCCTTTTTTGCTTTTATTGTTTTAAGTCAAGAAAGTAAGAATATTGCATATCTCAAGAAGAGGATAAATGAAGCTAAGAAGAGATATTTAGTCTATGAGAATTATTTTTACATAATTATACAAGAACTTAAGAAATAGGGAAACTATTTGCTAACAAAAGGATTAATTCTATTCATGGATTATTAAGCACTATAATTTATTGAAAACCAAAGTAAATTGAGCCAAAATAATAATATATAGGTTAAATTTATTCAAATTTATTTTTATTCTTAAATCATAGAAGTGGAAGATCCAACAAAATAGCTAATTACTTGAGTAGAAGATTTATTTTCTTAGTGAGAAGAGAATGGAGTTTGTTGGATTTATTTCCTTGATAGAGTTATATGACCTCCAGATGAATCAAGTTTTAAAGAATTGAGTGCAATGTATAAGAGCCCAATGAACATGGATAAGACACCATGGTTGGATTATTTTATCCAAGATAATTTGTAGCTCAAAGGGTATTAATTATACTTAACTCAAGGTTCAATATAGGATATTATAGTAAGAGAGAAACATAATGGAGGTCTTGCTAGAAATTTTTGGCTGGACAAAAAATTGATACAATAATGTGAGAATTATTATTAGCGATGGATAAGTGTATATGTGAATAATTTTATGTAGAGTTTCATATTTTACTAGTACACCAAAGGGAATAGTTAGAGCTTAGGTTTATAATTTTAAAGGGGAAAAAGTGAGCTCCTTCAAAAGGTTCTCCTAAAACTACCTTAATTATCCTTTTAATACAAAATAATAATGATAATTTTTTTATGAATTAAAATATAGAATATCTATTTATATTAGAATGGTGAAAATATATCCTTACAAAAGAGATTGTAATTTTACTCAGGTTCATAAATTGAAACTAATTCTAGAAGATATAAATTTTGTTTTCAAAAATATGCAAACACTAAAATTTAGTTGGAACACTCATTCACATCCATACTAATAAAATTTTCTACCTAACCTCAATGCAAAAGAAGAATGGAAATTTTTTTGATGTTAGGTTTTTCTAATAATGTAGGTGTTGGAAAGTGGTGCTTTGGGTTATAGGATGACAAAAGGTTATTGCCAACTATTCTAGAAAATAATGTGGTTATGTTAGAATTTAGGATCTTAGGATAATAATTATAAACAAGATATAAAATAAATAAATGATAATCATACAAGCATATATTTTACACATTACACAAGATTTACATGGGGAAAAGCCTTTCGAGTAAAAAACCCCATAAAGCATCATTTTATTAAAACATAGTTTACAATAATGGTCTATTATTTAAACATAGATCAAACCTAGGGAGTACTTCTCCATACTTCCACATGGCCAACATACCTCATGTGCATAATGATATAGTTCACAATATAATCTCCAAATTCCTCCTCACAAATGAGAGAGAACCTCCTTAAATATAGGAGGAAGGGTGACATAATACTTGAAAGGGTATTAGTCACACTTATTCAACAATCCCCATTCATAAATAATCAATAATCTAATTATTAGACTATAATTGTTTCAAATGGGATATGCTTAATAAGCGTACAATATATAAGGTTTTATAGCCTTATATTAGAACAATATATAAATGTTATAAGATTATGACTCCTAATAACATTATGTTCTAACACCCCTCCTTGATGTTAATAAGGGCATCACATGTCAATTTCCATAAAAGAAAAAATGAAGAACCCCAATAATGTAGGTCTTCTTTGATAGTGATAAATAGGGACACAAATATATGCCAAAATGATTTAAGTCATGTATTCCAGACTACATGAAAGTCATCTCGTCATAATTTATAATCCTAGTGTTTTAAAAATGATGATATATATGAGGTCTTATAAAGATTTTTATTGGAGATATCAAGTCTCCTCAAATTAGCCTCACCCCAAGTTCATTACATAGTGCTCATAGGACTTAATACAATGTGCCTGTAGGACTAATACAATTCTTTTAAAAGTGAAAGATTTATAGAGAGAAGAACTTTAATATATGCCCATAGGACTTATACATCTAGGATTTAGCCATTAGGTGGTGGAATTGACACGCACACTCCCCCTCAATGGCATCACCTAAGGCCAAGTACTTTATTTGAATTTGAAGCATTTAATTCCTATAGGTCTTATATTATCCCTGTTAGGTCTTACATCTAGGATTTATCCACAGTGAGGTGGTTTTATGCACACTGCCACTCAATGGCTTCACCTAAGGGCAATCACTACATAGAGGGTTTTATAAGTGATAGCTAATATTTCAATATTTTTCTTCTTGCTCATAGAATTCATTTGCTTGAATAGGACTGGAGAGAATTTTTTATGATAAAATACATTTTCTTGAATAGAATTGGAGAGAAATTTTTATAATAAAATACTTTAACTTGGGTAGAACTTTTATGATGTAATACTTTCTCTCAAATAAAACTGGAGAGAACTTTTAAAATGGAATATTTTCACTTGAGTGAGGTGCCCATGATTTTCAATGTTCTTTTCTCTCTTTGGAAATGGGATTCTTTGGTAAGAGTAAAATAACTCTAGTTATCATATAGTAAAGTGGCACTTTTATAAGTATCCATTTGAAGCTCTTCCATAAATCTTCAAAGCCACATTGATTTTTTGAGAGCTACCTTTTTATTTTGAATTTTGATTAAGAAACCATAGAAGATAGCTTTCTTAAAGATCATTACACCATCCATTTAAGAGCACCTGCACCATTTATTTTGAAGACATAAATTCTAAAATAGAATCACCAATGTAATTGTTAGTAATAGAGTAATCAAATTGTTGATTCTTGGTTGAAAAAAAATTAATATGCATTTTTCCTTTTTTAGTAAGCATATAGTATTCCTCATAAATATAAAATAATCAAATGAACATGGAAAAAAATCATGCTACTAATCATATAGTATTGATCCATAAAAAAATTAAGCAACAGGTGAGCTATCCTTTCCAGGATTTTCTCCTCGGATAGTTTTATTAGGTCAATAGCCACCCATTATAAGTAGGTTCTATAAACCTAATAAATTTAGAGGATACCTAAAGCCGAATTTATTTTTAGCATAAGTAGGTGTTTATATATATATACCTAATAAATTTAAAGGATACACAAAGATCATACTAATACAAAATATATCAAATATTTGTAAATAAATTAATTCACAACTAAGTGAATTATTTTAAGTGGTGAGGAGATTCATGAACGAAATGAATTACCTCCTTGGGTCATTTGACAACTAGTTTCTCATTGTGTATATAATTGAGATTTAAGTGAGACATGGAAAGAGTACTTGAATGATATGAAATGTATGTTATAGATCTTACACTTAAAATAAATAACAAGTAAAATTGAAGAGTGCATTTATGTGATAATCTTGTATTTGGAAACATATTAGTGTACTCACTCTCCTTAAGGATAATTTAATGGTGAAATAGATAATAGTAGTTTTACAATTCATCCACATTTAAAAAATGTGATAAATATTAGGTAAATAATTGACTTTCATAATCATTTTCCACATTTTCTATTTTTAAGAGAAATCACCTTCTAAGAGAGGAGGACCGTATATGAAGATATGTTATCTAGAAACATATTTTCCTATATGAAGGGTGGACATGGAGTTTCACATTCAAAGTCAAGGTCAAATGACAAACTATTACTAAAATGGAATTTTAAAAGACAAACTCGTAAAATAAGAATCTAGAGCACACTTATGATGGGTTAAGATATGTCTCAAAGTGAAATTTTCATGTTGATCAAGCATGCTAGAAGTAATCCCCTCTTGAGATGATTAAACTTTGACACTTGACTGAAGTGAAGACTATTTCTTTTCATTAACCAAATGATATTGAATATGATGTATAATAAAAATTCATTGATTCTTTGATAAAAACTTGAACATTATCTGTTGTACCCAAATTTCATGATTAGTATTTACTTTCACAATGATATTTTATGTTCCATAAACTACGCATTCATGTTATAAATTCTCTTAGAAGCAAGAGGTACTAATATTTCTTCATAAATAATGAAGCAAGTCATAAAAGAACCAGATGATATATAATAAAAGTATTTTCACATAGTTCTCCTACCAAGATAATAAGCACACTTGATACATAGTATTTTATCAGATGTGTCTAAGTTATAAATTAACATCTAGAACTGAGGTGGGAAAATAGCTAAAATTTCTCCAACAATCCATTTGACTGGCAATGTTAGCACAGATCTAAACCAAGGCATGATATGTAAAGAAAAGTTTAAAGGAAGCAGACTTTTGTATGAAGCCATTTCCACATTCTGCCTCAGATAAGGGAATAATGGCAAAGTGATTAAGCAACACAACAGGGTTTAAAGTGTTCAAATTATCATAGAGTGGTGCACAAATAAGATGGGAGCACCAGCACAAAGCCGTGCCAACAAGGTGGCAAATTTCACCTAGAAGTGATCATGTCATGAAAAAGTTCCACTCGTAATCTTTTAAAATCTTGCAAAGTGACTCAAAAAACCTACGTTAAAAGAACAAGGAAAATACTTAAGTGATTAGCACTGTGTATTGAGAAAACACCCGTGAATAGAAGCCCATTCTAATTAGTAGCGGATAATAATTGGATTCAGAAAAAAATGTTATCAAATATATCTGTAGTGCAAGTTGACCGACTGGAGCTCCACATTTTTTATTAATAGACAAAAATCTATACTACATTTTTGTTGAGTTACTCATGACAAAGAGATGAGTTCGGCGGAGGGGAAGAGTTGTAATGGGCTGATGAGGATTCAGATCCTACAACACGATAGATTTTTCTGGGCTGAAGGTATTATTTATTTCTGGTAGTGAGTGCACTATTTGTACGGTTCGAACCTTTGATCTCTGCCGTGTTGCTTTGGAGATGTTGTACATCGTGTAATCAAATAAATGAGTTAACGAGTACCAAGATTGCTTATTCCTCTACAGTCACTACTATTCCTTTACCATTCCTCTAAGGGTATGAATGATAGAAATTTAGTCGACATTTATGAAAGAAAAGAGATTATGCTCCCCTTTTTTATTTAAAGGTTGTGCCTTTTCTTATTAGAGTCGTGACTTTTTTTACAACGACCACATATTGAAATAAGGAATATGTATTTAAAAATGGAAATAAAAGAATTCTTTCATGAATTATTTGATTTTATAAAAGATTTATATATGATTTATTAAAATAAAAAATATAATTTTGAATGTCTATTTTATTAATTTGAGGATAATAAAGGTCAATGATTGATTTGAAGTTAATGTTGTAATGGAGTGAATTTGCACTCCTTGAAAATTCCTCATTTACACCCCTTACCTTAGAAAAATCAAACCCGGTGATGCTTTTTAAACTCATCCATCCACTTTCCACCTACTTAGCGGCTATCTGTAGTGTCGGTGGGGGAATTTTTGTTGGGGACATTAGCTCAACTCATGGACATCTATGCGGCATGCTTCCATCCTGATAGGATTCCCATCTCTAGAATCTACAAAGGTGTTACACTTCTCCATTAGCAATGAAGAGTACAACGCCCCTGCACCCTTGACCGACCTTGAATGGCTCTTTTGGGCTTCTACTCACCTTCAAGTGTCTATCTTTCTCATTCATTCGAGCTTCTACATGTTTCTTTAATCACACTTGCTGCTACACACTTCATTTCACATCTTCTCCATTGTTGAAGCTCTAAGGTGACACTATGTTGGTTTTTTCTCACATTGTTGGGACAACAGTGGCACTCACAAGCTTGCGAGCTCACATATCCCTTCACATGCTTGAGGGTATCTTGTTTGGGAAGTGATATCCATTTCATTTGGCATCATTATTTGATTTACATAGCATATTTGTTATTAGCATTACATGGCATTGCTTTCTTTCCATATTTTCTTTATCACATTTTCTATATCATGGCTATTCTGGTTGTCCATGGAGGTGGGAACATTGGAAGGGGGGTTTGACTATGGCAAGCCTCGAAACAACCCCAAAAATTTTCCCTATTCTATTATGTGTAGGTGCTCGCATTCATGTGGAGCTTGTGGGAGGTTGGACCACTCGTGAGTTGCATTTCTACCACCTTTGCTCTTATCAACTTCTATCTTTTAAGTTAAAGTGTTATTATTGTCATTTCAATTATAGTTTAGCTCTTTATGCTTTCTGTCATTATATAAGACTTTTTTATCAGGTAGTTAGTGAGTTTTTGTTAAGTCTTGACTGTCCATTGCACTTCCTATTTGTATGGATACAAGTTCCCGACTAGGACACTAGTGTGCTGCATTGTCGTTCGTCTCTTGCATTGGGGTCCTCTAGCAGAGAGATGCCTAGGTCACAATCTTGACTTGGGGATTCACTCACCTAATTCCCTAAACCTCTCGGGTTGGAAGAAGGATAGTGGAAGGTCAATTTCCCTTCCTTTTCACCCTCCTAAAATATTAAACTTACCTAAACAATCCTTAGCATGAGGTAGATCAGGGTAGCTGATTGTTCTAGACCCTCTCATGACTTGGGGTCTTGAGCAGTCGGTCCCCCTCCTCTACATTTTGGTGAACATGATGTGAACTATCCTAGTTTCGTTTGGTAGTGCTGAAAGACTCATCTCTCACATTCTAGGAGTGTTGTTGGTGTGTGTGTTGTAGAGCTTCTAGCCTTACAACATGATCTACAACCCCTAGCGACGTAGCTAAGAAGAATCCTTAAGCATTGTAGAACAAAACATTGAATAGGTCACCGTCTAATTGTTGAACTCTTGGGGGCTTTAGTGAAAATCCTCTCTAGTGTACATAAGGATGGCTTCCTTTATGCATCTACCCATCCAATCTATGTGGCTTGCGAGTGGGTCTCATGATATAACATTTACCTTGTAGGATTTTTTGATGAATGCTAATAGAGAACCATCTCCCTTGTACATCCCCACACATATCAATGGGAACACTGTAACTGGTGTTCTCGTTGACCCTGCATGGAGGGTTAATGTCATCACAAAGGAGATCATGCTAATTAACTTCTTACATAAGGATGAATATGATGATTCTAGAAGGACCATACATACACATGATGGAATTTTCGTCCCTCCCATCGGTTCTATCACCTTGTTAGTCCTGGTTGGGCCCAGGACTACAAATGTACTCTTTGATATTATCCCAGGGTCTGAATTGTTTAGAATGAAACTAGGCATTCCCTGGCTAGTTTCCTTGAATGCGATCCCCTTGGTTGTCCACAAGTGCTTGAAGTTCTCTCATGAGGGTGTTGTACATGTAGTCCATGACACCGGTTACAAATCGATGGTGGCACGCGGAGGCTACTCACTTGATCACTTTTGGCTTGCCCTTGTCGGTCCACTCCCTCCCAAGATAGACTTATTATATCAAACTTATGTGAAGTACAAGAATGGGAGCATAACACCAAAAGTGACCTACTCTCCTGCTCCATATGCAATATCGGTTAAAGCTTCCATGATAGTGCAACATAAGGCTACCTCTACTATTTGAAAAAGGGAGGAGGAGAAGTCCACTCAAGTGTCTTCTTCTTCCTTTGCAGTTCCACCTACTGCTTCCTCCCGCCCTGCTAAGGCACCTTTGAATTTCACCCATATGCGTCTCTTAGGGAGTCTGATGGTGCCCACTTGGTGGAAGGCCAAGCGTCAGGTATTCAACCTTCCTATCTTACCCACGATACCTCATCCCATTGTGTATGGTAAGGGGAAGGGCCCTCGTGGAGCATCTTTTGCAACTCGGCCTCTATGGCCTCCTATCACAACAACACAGTAGGAAATTAGCGCTGAATTTTGTGCTAGATTTTAGTGTATTTGAGTCCATCAATTAGACTCATCTCACGACGCAAAAGTCAGTGAAAAAGGGTTTCTTCTTTTCATTGCTGATTTTTGTGCTAGATTTAGCACCAAATTTTGTGTCAGAAATGCGGTGCTAGCAATAGCATCTCCTTTAGCATCGAGAATAGCGCTGAAAAATAACGTCAGAAATAGCGCCTAAATTACTGCCCAATTTGGTTTCCAATTTTGCTTCCATGTCTGCTCCCATTTTTGCTTCTAGTTTTGCTCCTACTTTGGTTCCTAGGTTTGCTCCCAGTTTTGCTTCTAGTTTTGCTTCTGGTTTTGCTTCTGATTTTGCTTCCAGTTTTGCTTCTAATTTTTCTTCCAATTTTGCTTCCAATTTTGCTTCTAGGTTTGCTTTTTGCTTCTAGGTTTGCTTCCTGGTTGTGCTTCCCCTTTACTTCCACTTTGCTTCCATTTTTCTTCCAAGTTTGCTTCTAGTTTTGCTTCCAGTTTTGCTTCTAGGATTGCTTTCAGTTTTGCTTCTAGTTTTGCTTCCGGTTTTGCTTCCAGTTTGCTTTCAATTTTCTTTCAAATTTGCTTCCTGTTTTTCCTCTAGTTTTGCTTCCATCTTTGCTTTCGGTTTTGCTTCCAGGTTTGCTTCCAATTTTGCTTCAAAGATTGCTTTAGTTTTCTTCTAGTTTGGCTTCCATTATTGCTTCCTTTTTTGCTTCTAAAAATGCTTCTTGTTTTGCTTCTAAAAATTCTTCTTATTTTGCTTCTAAATTTTTTTCTTATTTTGTTTCCTTTTTTGCTTCTAAAAATGCTTCTTGTTTTGCTTCTGATTTTGCTTCCGGTTTTGCTTCCAGGTTTGCTTATGGTTTTGCTACCAATTTTGCTTCCAGGTTTGCTTATGGTTTTGCTACCAATTTTGCTTCCAAGATTGCTTCTGGTTTGTTTCTAGTTTGGCTTCCAGTGTTGCTTCCTTTTTTGCTTCTAAAAATGCTTCTTATTTTGCTTCCATTTATTAATTTAATATATGTTTTATTTCAATTTATTTAGTTAAATATATGATGCCTCTTAAATAACTCATATGATTATGGAGTAAGTAATTTAATTATTTAACTCATATGATTAAATAACAAGATAATTATTATAACGTGATCATCATCTATAATTAAAATAAGTGAGTCAAATATCTATAATTTAATTGAATTTGACAACATCCATCTTGAGCAGTAAATTAAAATCATCATACATAATAAATATCCATCCAAAAATCATTGACCACTTTTAATATATATAAATTGACAAGTCAATACTAATAAGATCATCATCATTTATAACTAAAACAAGTGAAAGTCAAATATTCCAGTAGATCAATAACATGTCAAAATGATACATGTCCAATAGTCGACATAAGTCAAAATGATACATGTACAAATGATATAAGTAAAATTGATAAATTATTTAACTCAAATTGATACAAGTCAAGATGATACATGTTTAAATGATATAAGTGAAAATGATAAATGTTAATATGATACAACTCAATAATATGGTATTGTAGGCTGTGAAAATGATACATATGATAGTAACCATGAAAAGAGGCATCATAACGATATATCAACAATGATCCATGATGCAGTCTATATGACCATGAATGTCACTGGGTACTACCAACAACTGCCTCATCATCATCACCACCATCGTGATCATCATCATCATCATCATCATCATATATCAACAATGATCCATGATGTAGTCTATATGATCATGAATGTTGTTGGGTGCTACCAGCAATTACCTCATCATCATCATCACCATCGTGATCATCATGATCATGATCATTGTCATCGTCATCATCATTGTCATCCACCTCAGTGTCTTCCGTATCTAGGTCAACATCATCCTCTACCATGTGATATGTATTGGCAGAACCAATATTTTATAGATCTATATCATGATGAGGATCATCTTGATCTTCTAGAAGACCTGTGTTTTGCAAAAAGAAAACATTTAAAATGAAAAATTATTTATTTCATGCAATAATTTATTTTTCTATTATATATCTAATATTACAACATATGAGATGAAACCATAATCATATTACATCATATCAAAGTGCACATACCATAATAAAATTTCAAAAAAGTTACAGCTAATATGTGATTCCAATGATGTAAAACATGCAAAAATTCTAATAAATGTTAGTAAAGATCATAAAAAATTTGTTATACAATTTAACTATCAACTATAAATTCTATTACATAACCTTAAGTGCCAAACCTTTGCAAAAGAATGAGGAGATTGTAAGAAGATTGGCTTCAGGGGGCATTGGTACATGAGATGGACATGGCTCTTCCAAGCCATCCACTAAGATGGTTTCATATAAAAATGTGGATGATATCCCCGTTTCTACAGAGCTCATGATCCAGGTTGATACGAAAAATGATGCTATTCTGGTACCCACATATGGCATCATAGTTCCATTTCATGTAGCCACCATCAAGAGTGTTACAAGCCAAAAAGATGGAGGGAATTCTTATATAAGGATAATTTTCAATGTTCTAGGTATCGACTTTAATGTCAACTACATGCCAACATTGAAATTCCCTAGCAGTATTTATGTTAAGGAAATTTCCTTTAGATCCAAGGATTCAAAGCACATCAACGATGTGGTACAAATGATTAAATCCCATAGACGATTTGTAGAAATGAAAGATTCTGAAAAGGTAGAGAGAGCTACACTGGTGACTCAAGAGAAACTTCAACTTTCAAAAACAAAGGCAATTAGGCTGGAAGACTTGTGGATTAGACCAACATTTGGTGGAAGAGGAAGAAAGATGTCTGGAACTCTGGAGGCCCACCATAATGGATTTCAGTATTCAACCATGAGAGTAGAAGAGAGAGATGATATCATGTATCAAAACATGAAGCATGCATTCTTCCAACTAGCGGAGAAGGAGATGATTTCTTTGCTTCATTTTCATTTGCATAACCATATCATGGCGTGGGAACCAAGAAGACCAAGGATGTCTAGTTTTATGTGGAGGTAATGGATGTGGTCCAAACTTTAGGAGGGGCAAGAAGGTCAATGTATAATCCTGATGAAATTTAGCAAGAACAATAAGAGAGGGAAAGGAAAAATAAAATAAATTCAGAGTTTCAAGGATTTGTCAAGCGAGTAAGAGAGCTATGGGAGCAACCTCATCTAAAATATTTTGAACTAAAGTTGGATATACCATTTAGAGATCTTGGTTTTCATGGAGTTCCTTTCAAAGCCTCTGATTTTATTGTTCCTATGGTAAACTATTTGGTAGAGTTGGTGGAATTACCTTTCTTAGTAATCACTATTAGTGAGATTGAGATTGTTAATCAATTAGGTGCTAATTTCCTGTAGCAATGAAAGAGTCTGAAAAGGAAGAGAGAGCTACACTGGTGACTTAGGAGAAACTTCAACTTTCAAAAACAAAGGCAATTAGGTTGGTAGACTTGTGGATCAGGCCAAAATTTGGTGGAAGAGGAAGAAATATGACTAGAACTTTGGAGGCCCACCATAATGGATTTCAATATTCAACCATGAGAGTAGAAGAGAGAGCTAATATCATGTACCAAAACATTAAGCATGCATTCTTCCAGCCAACGAAGAAGGAGATGATTACTTTGCTTCATTTTCATTTGCATAACCATATCATGGCATGGGAACCAAGAAGACCAAGGATGTCTAGTTTTATGTGGAGGTAATGGATGTGGTCCAAACTTTAGGAGGGGCAAGAAGGTCAATGTATGATCCCAATGAAATTGAGAAAGAACAACAAGAGAGGGACAATATAAATAATATCAATGCAGAGTTTCAAGGATTTGTCAAGTGAGTAAGAGAGCTATGGGAGTAGCCTCATCTAAAATATTTTGAACTAGAGTTTGATGTACCATTTAGAGAGCTTGGTTTTCATGGAGGTCCTTTCAAAGCCTCTGCTTTTATTGTTCCTCTAGTAAACTATTTGGTAGAGCTGGTGGAATTACATTTCTTAGTAATCACTATTAGTGAGATTGAGATTGTTAATCAATTAGGCGCTAATTACCTGTAGCAATGAAAGAGTTTGAAAAGGTAGAGAGAGCTACACTGGTGACTTAGGAGAAACTTCAACTTTCAAAAACAAAGGCAATTAGGCTAGAAGACTTGTGGATCGGGCCAACATTTGGTAGAAGAGGAAGAAAGATGAATGGAACTCTGGAGGCTCACCATAATGGATTTCAGTATTCAACCATGAGAGCAGAAGAGAGAGCTGATATCATGTATCAAAATATTAAGCATGCATTCTTCCAGCCAACGGAGAAGGAGATGATTACTTTGCTTCATTTTTATTTGCATAACCATATCATGGTGTGGGAACCAAGAAGACCAAGGATGTCTAGTTTTATGTGGAGGTAATGGATGTGGTCCAAAATTTAGGAGGGGAAAGAAGGTCAATGTATGATCTTGATGAAATTGAGGAAGAACAACAAGAGAGGGACATGAAAAATAATATCAATGTAGAGTTTCAAGGATTTTTCAAGCAAGTAAGAGAGCTATGGGAGCAGCCTCATCTAAAATATTTTGAACTAGAGTCTGATGTACCATTTAGAGAGCTTGGTTTTCATGGAGTTCCTTTCAAAGCCTCTACTTTTATTGTTCCTATGGTAAAATGTTTGGTAGAGTTGGTGGAATTACATTTCTTAGTAATCACTATTAGTGAGATTGAGATTGTTAATCAATTAGGCGCTAATTTCCTATAGCAATGAAAGAGTCTAAAAAGGTAGAGAGAGATACACTGGTGAATCAAGAGAAACTTCAACTTTCAAAAACAAAGGAAGTTAGGCTGGAAGACTTGTGGATCGGGACAGTATTTGGTGGAAGAGGAAGAAAGATGACTAGAACTCTAGAGGCCCACCATAATGGATTTCAGTGTTCAACCATGAGATTAGAAGAGAGAGCTGATATCATGTATCAAAACATTAAGCATGCATTCTTCCAGCCAGCGGAGAAGGAGATGATTACTTTGCTTCATTTTCATTTGCATAACCATATCATGGCATGGGAACCAAGAAGACCAAGGATGTCTAGTTTTATGCAGATGAAATGGATGTGGTCCAAACTTTATGAGGGGAAAGAAGGTCAATGTATGATCTTGATGAAATTGAGGAAGAATAACAAGAGAGGGACATGAAAAATAATATCAATGCAGATTTTCAAGGATTTGTCAAGCGAGTAAGAGAGCTATGGGAGTAGCCTCATCTAAAATATTTTGAACTAGAGTTTGACGTACCATTTAAAGAGCTTGGTTTTCATGGAGTTCCTTTCAAAGCCTCTGCTTTTATTGTTCCTACAGTAAACTGTTTGGTAGAGTTGGTGGAATTACATTTCTTAGTAATCACTATTAGTGAGATTGAGATTGTTAGCCTTGAGAGAGAAGGAGTTGGGAAAAAGGAATTTGATATGGCTATTCTTTTCAAAGAATTCAAGCAGGATGTACTCCACATTGACACCATTCCTCAATCTTCATTTGATGGCATCAAGGAATGGATGAACTCCATGGATATAAAGTATTATGAAAGCATAATGAACTTGAATTGGCGGCCAATTTTGAAGACTATTACTAATGATCCAAATAAATTTATTGAAGATGGTGGTTGGGAATTTTTGAATATGGAAGCTAGTGATTCTGATTCTGATAATTCAAAAGAGTCAGATCGAGGATTTGAACCCTTTGATGTAGAAGAGGAATCAAAATCAGACGAGGAAGGTTCAGAAGATGAATCTCTTGTGGAGTTAGATGAGGAAAAAGAAGAAGAAGAAGATTCTGAAGGGGAGGAAGGTAAAACATGGGATGAATTAGAAGCCAAAGCCAAAAATGTAGATAAGTAAAAAGGAGATGAGTTTGATAGTGAAGAGGAAAGGTGGCGATGAAAGGTAAAAGCTACAGGGAAGTCTCGGGCATTTGATATTAGAGATTCAAGAGGAATGCTTGCGAAGAGGCATAAAGTCAAATGAATTGAGTTCATCTACATCCTTCTACTATTTATTCATGCACATAAATGATTAAGCTATTTATGCAAATGATGCATATATGTTAACTTGATTAGTGTTGTTACTTTTGTAGTTTGACTTCTATGGTAACTAGCCATTAGGCTGGATTCTGTTTGGGAGCACGTTTGTGTTTTTAGTTAGCTTTTTGGATAGCTCTACTTGGTGTTAAGGAAATTCCATTTATCTTTTGAATGTTAAGAAGTCTAGTATTATACGCTTCTCTATGTTGATCAGATTAGGTTGCGGGATTTTTACTACTGATTTCTTTATTTATGGATTTTTTTTAACCTGAAAGATAGGAATTTACTGCCTTTTTTAAAAATTAGATGGACAAATTAAGTGGCTGGTTAGCTACGCCAAGTGATGTAGACTACAAGGATGTGTTAGATCTATAGGATGCCTACCAAGATGCATCAAAACATTCTTACATGTTAAAATAATGGCATCATCTTGAGGAAGGATGGAAAAGATGCATGTGGATCACTTAGTAGAATGGCAACATGAATTCAAGGAAGCACTCCTTGAGATACCATGTTTGAGAGAAAAGAAGATAAATCAAATCAACATGGGACTAAGTTACTCAAATGATACAACTCATAACTTAAATGAGGACACAAGTAAGAGATATTAAAAGACAATGACCTCATTAATTAAAAGATGCAATGAAAATAAGGTATGAATGCCACCCACTACCCTTTAAGGCAAACAATATTTTTTTACTCAACACGAAATAATAGGACAATTGAGTGGGATCTAGGGCCAACAGAGAAGCACTTTAGAACTCATCCTATGCATCAATAAACAACTCAACACAAGAAATACAAATTGACATATTAACACAACGATATCCAACTAAGTTATTGAAAGCCAACTATTGATACCTCGTTCTCCATCTAGATTAAAAAATCGGCCCACTTTTTGCTTTGTAACTTTTCCTTTTCAAATTTCTTTGGATGTCGGCCATATTTCTCCTCCTATCAAAACATGGCACATGGAGTAGTTAAACTAATTAATATGCAATCATTTACTTTTTCCTAGAAATTTTTAAAAAATATCATTTAACATATTAAATATACTTACAAATTTATAGATCAAGGCCTATAAACCTTTCTGGCCATTGTGATGCGTGGCACAAAATGTTTGAAGCCTAGCCTTGGAGGCCTTGTCTTGAAACATATACTGATTCAATTTAACTATGCACAAATAAAATATAAAAATCATTTAATAAATTTGATATAATCTTATGAGCAAATTCAAATACCTGCATAGTCTCCTCACCGAACTTCGTCCATGCATCAGACTTCTCATATGCTTTTACAAGCTCTTTCCATACTTTAAAACTTACATCAATTGGCCTTAGCTTGGGAGGGATTTTTTTTATCTTCTTTTTTTGGTTGCACCCAAATCTCTTGCAATTTTGAGACATTCGTAGCTTTACCTTCTTCACAGACCAACCTATGCCAAATTTAGTCTCCATGTTATTGATAACTGCTTTTTGCAGGTGTATGGGTATCTTTGAGAATGGAAAATGTAGATGGTCTTTGAACCATTGAAGGCATGATTCCTTTAACCTATTCACAAACCCTTTTCTAGCATCTATCATTTAGACTTCCCCTAAAACCACATCGTATTCTATCTTGGTATTGTAGATACTAATGCAAGATTGAAAACTTGGCATGGTGGAAGAAGTTTGTGTCCTAGGAGTGGGTGGGATAGTGGAAGCCTTTGCTCCATGTTCTACACTCCTAGATTTTACTATTTTTGATTTCCTCCTGGATCTTTTGTTCGATCTAGGACTGCTTGGGGAATCAATTGATTCCCTTTGACATAGTTGATTTGGTTGCAATGTTTGAGGGGCTTCACTAGATCAGTGTTCTATGTATCTGGCAAGCATTGTCCAGTGCACATCATCCAAATTGTTCACTCCCTATGCCCCCAATATGGAAGCCAATGCCTCTTTATCTTTGTCAGTCACATGTCCCTATATATATATAAAATAAATTTCTTCTTTTAAATTTAAAAATAAAAAACTAAAAATAACAAATGAAAGAAATAATGGAAACATTTATAAATCTATAAATTGACAATGAATTACCTCATTGCGGCCAAAGTCTGCTCCCTTTGTTCTCTTCCCTCTATTGCTTGACATTTTGAGGTGACCTAGGGCAAATTATTTTCGTCCAATCTATGGAGGCAAACAAAGTACACACTATCCGGTATGAAATTTTTCATCTAGTTTGTGGTATGAAAGGTTTACCTTGAATGACTTTCTTTCTATATTTAAACGCCTATAAATCAATTGCTTGCACACCTGTATAGAATATAAATATATTTGAAAGGATATAAATATATGCAAAATGAAACAAATATATTGTAAAAAAATCAACGCTTGCGCACTTGTATATAATGGTAATCTTTGGGGGATAAAAAGGGCACAGAGTGTGGTTTTATTGAGAGTTAACATAGATAGGTCCCATTCTTGAGTCACATCTATTAATTACAAAGAAAATGAAAGTGTGAACACAATCAATTAGAAACCTCGAGCTCATTGTTCTATAAAAGAATAAGTGAAAATTAGTAATAGTTAATTTAAGCCCAAAGGTCTCACAAATTTGAGGAAATGATCTATTATTCAACTTTCATCTCAAAAGCCCTATCTCCTCATATTGTCTCGACCAACCTCTGTTCCCACGAGACTTTTATTGAAAGCACTTGGCTACTTTTTTAGGAAGGAAGCGAGAAAGTTTTCTTTAGAGAAAGGTATGGAAGGAAGGTTCGACAAATGAAACTAGAAACCAAAAGCTTGGGATGGGAATGATAAGAAAACTAGGGCATTGGGGTTTCAAAAATGTGTTCACTACTCTTGGATGTAGAGGAAATAATGCAATGTCTACAATTTTACCCTCCTTTGCAACCACATGAGAGTTGAATGATTTGCGTGTAAACAAAACAATATTCACAACCCTTTCTTCACAATCCTCTCCATTTAATAATTTTTTTTTGTATTTTTACCTATGGTGTCGCAAACTAAATCAAATTTCTGATCTACTTGCTTGTAGCCCTCCTTCGCGCCATTTTTCCCTTTTTTCTCCTCTCTTCCTTTGAGTGGATTTTTTCTCCTGCCATCTCTTCCTTGACGCAGGAAGTTTTAAATTTTTGTTCTTGATTCAATAGTCAGTGCTATAGTTAGCATAGTTAAGACCAACTTTAGCACCAAATTTTAGCCCTAAATGTAATCTGTTTGGGGTGCAAAAGGCAGCAAAAAGTGTGCCTAATTTAGCACCTAGCAGTGCAAAATGATGTATTTTGCTTGGAAGTTCATAAATAAATTGATCCTAAATTGACTTCATCTTCATATTTTCCAAGGGAGCAATCATGGTTCCCTATTTTATCTATTCCTTATCCCATGTCAATTTTGTGGGTGCAAAACTAATAGAGGTTAGAAATTTGTGAACTCAAAAATGACCTCTATACAACTAGATGAGTCAGCTAAAGTGTGAAATATATGTCTAAAGTGAGGTTTTGTGTTGGATAGAATATTCATTGAAATGATATAATTGGTGTACTAAACATTATTTACTATCTTGTGTATTATAGGGGTGAGACGAGGCCATGGCAACAGATCGTGTCATGTCAAATGAGGACACAACAGCTGAAGCGAGACATCAGGTACTCAATTTTTGACTTAACTTAGGAAAAAATGATCTAATGGAATTTTGTGATATGTCCATCTTTTTTCACAGTATTATTGAAATTTATAATGTATTATCCAATTTTGACATAAATTAATGCATGGTGTTGATTATTTTAGATGGAGATTGGAGCAAAAGCAGAGCCTGAGTGTTCAACTAGAAAAAGAGGAAGATATTTACGTGGATGTGGACCTAAAACTATTAAATAATGTAGATGATAGTGGGTGGAAGAGGATATGACAACGGATGTTCTAGACACAACAAATGATTGCACTGAACAAGAGGTTAGTTAGGACTATAGTACATGGGATGAATACTTTGAGAAAATTGTTGTTTGTGGATGTTTTGTATGTTGTAGAAAGAAACAATTCAAATGAGAAATTGTACAAAGATATTACATATATGATGAGCTTCCATTCAGTAGTATTCCTCCTACAATCGATTCAAATCCAATAGGAATTGTGGTAAGGAATTTTCCAATTTGATATAAATAACATGTATACTTCGTTTAAACATTGTTTTATATTATTTAAATAACTAATTTTTTTCTCAATGGATACTTGCAGGATAAATTTCTTGGTTTAAAGTTTCCTGGATCACTAGCTTCCAGCCTAGAGGGCAATGATCACTTATCAGATGATACATCTAACAAAAATATGTGCCAATATACTACTCAGAAGATGAGGAAATGATGAAAACAAGTCACAAAACAAGAACTAGTTTAAAGATGCATAATTTGCTTAAAGGCAGGGGGAAGGTGGACTGCACACCCTATGAGAATGAATGTGATGGAGATGATGACTTTCCCCTGAGTTTGAGATCAATTTACAAAGAGGCATTTGATCATTGACTATATTGTGCTTGGCCTAGTGATCAACAACTACCTAGAGTGTAGGAGGTGTTTCAATTTTGGGGATACAACTACATGATACGACCCCCCAATATTCATGGAGTGAATCTAGGACTCTTTATTGTCCAAAATGTACATGTGGGATCTAAACATAGAAACAATTCAGAACAAACCACTAGGAGATTAATGCCATATTATGGTCCATCATATTATAGTGGTGAATGGAGAAGGCTAGCAAAATATAAGCCTAACATGTTAGCATATGGTCTAGATTCAAATATGTATACACATCGTCTCCAATTGGAAAGTGGAAAAGAAATTAATAGAGGTCATCTTATGTATATAGATGGACATGCATACACACACAAAAATATTGCAGGATTTATAAATAGTAGTAAGGGAAGGGACTCTAATGTAAGACCAAATTGTAAATTTGTTAAGGTTATAAATGATAAAGATGGATATATGGTAAGAGAGGTTGATATATTGATAATGGTTGAGGCTATTAAGGACCTTACCATTGGGGATGAGTTATCGATTGATTACCCCTTCTTAAAACACACTCCTGCACGAAAGAAAAGGGAAGCACAAGGTCTCCCTAAGGATGTTCTTAAGGGCAGAAAACCAAAGAATAATAAATGAGTGTGGACTGATGTTTTATAAACTATGTTGTCAAAAGTGTGTTTTATTTAAATTATTGTATAAAAAGGTAGTCTATAAAATAGTGTTCCATTATTCAATTGATGTATATTTGTTCATACAATTTATATTTATATTTTTTAAGCCATATTTGATTATATTTCTTTGAAATTGATACATTTATGATTTATCCAATTGTTGGAAAACATTAAATAATGCTTGCATTTGTTGATAGGTAGAAGATGTTGATGAAACACATACTAATACCCATGATCCAACTGGGTTATTAAGATTTGGATGGGATGATCCAAACCATCCTTTAAACAATATCAGGGCGAAAAGAGAAAGTTTGAAGAGATTACTACTACCTGAGAAATTTGAAGAGTTGATGAGATCCGTATACACTAATGACATGCCACCTAGCCTTAATAATGATGATGATGATAGTGAAAATGCAGTGCATGAAGAAGGATTGAATGAAATGCTTATAGGTTTCTTTGGGCATGGAAACAATGATGACAATAATGATAATTTGGTTGACAGTAATGATGATAGTAGGGGTAACTACCACCAACGTAATGTTGATGATAACAACTTGAAAGAATCCATCAAGCAAGCAATTAAGACACCTGTGTTCAAATTGGGTGCAAGTAGAATCTCAAAACTGGCATGCACATTAATATTATTAGAAATCGAGTCACTATTTGGTTGGTCAAACAAAGGATTCACTGCCCTACTAAATTGAGTTGAAATCTATTTCTTACTTTGCATTTTCAATTGGTGTACAAAATTCGTAAACATTCATCAACTTCGTTTATATTTCTTTAAGGGGATTTTAAAACCATATATTGTATATAAATAGTCCTAGTATAGATTTTCATATCAAACATGTTCATCATAAGTCAAACATTCAATTGATTTAATCTCTAGCAATCTTATAGGGCACTAAAAACTAAACTATTCCCTGAAGAGAATGTGTTGCCATCAACTTGCAGAGAGGCACATTTGTTGTTGGTTGAGTTGGGGATTGAATATAAGCAAATTCATTCATGTAAAAATGATTGCATTTTATACAGAGATGAATATCAAAACAAGGTAGAATGCCCTGTATGCAAAGAGAAGAGATATCGTACATGTTGATGGTGTTTTCTGCACAACAACAACTCAGACAGAAAATGATATTCTATCTCTCTTGAAAGATAATCTTCAACAATAAATTGCTGAAAATCACCCCAAGGTCTCTCGGGTGTTAGGTCATGACAATGCACAAACAACTCAGATAATATGTGAAAATGCTGGTAATCACAATCGGACCTTACTACAAGCAAACTATATCTTTCCAATTTATCAAATTTTGCAATATGATGATCTTAAATCCTAAATCTAACCAAATGATAAAGAAACAGCAAAAGATGAGGATGTAAGAGGTATAATAAAATCTAAACTATTTCTAAGATGAATAATGCAAATGATAGATACCTAGAATGGACCAATCTCAAATAACCAATTCCTGCTTAACCCACAATGCAATATCACAAGAAAGGTGCAATCTTGTAAGGCATACAGATTTTCAAATCATAGACTTTCATCCACAATTGAACTAAGCACAAATAGATGTATGGTCCAGGTTGACTTCACCAGTCTACTACAATCAGATAGTTACTGGGAGTATAGACCAGAGATTGCTACAAACATTCCAAATATGAAATCATAAACATTATTCACCAAACTAATCTAATTCTAAGTTTAACATCAAATATTCTATCTTCAAGCAATTTCAAAAGATGGAACAACAGGAACCATGCAAGATAAACTAACACAAAAGAATTCACCAGAGAAACCACAATGCCTTCAATTGTATTAGATCACCAAAATATAGCAACAATTCCACTGTTCTGTGTTACAACACCTGCTCGAAAGAACTAACTACTATCTCTACTACAAAATGATCTAGCTCTTCTCTTAGTCTAGCTTGTCTAATTCTCTACTATTTGTCCAACCCCTACAAATGAGGCAAGAATTCCAATTTAAAGAGAGCCCTCAAAACATGTTGGCCCAGCCGGACATTTACAAAATAAGAATAGCCAAAACAAGTCGGCCTCAGGAGATTCAAAATAAGGCACACATTAAATGCCGATACATCATCAAGGTCGGCCAAAACACATTCCTCAATGCAGCCTGTATCAACACATGCCCTATAATAATAGGGAAGCACAAATCACGAAATTGGCATTAATTACCGCCTCCATTATCCTTGTTCTGATCCAACAATTCATGAACTTTCAAAAGTACCCTATCCAACTCAGCAACAGGTGACAAGGGTAGGATTTTGAGCCGACATTCAATTGAGTCAATATCTTCCTTTGACTGCTTAACCATTTTATCCCAATCACCCTTGTATGCTAGGTATTTATCCATCACAGCCAGATAAGTAGCCGCATCATCTAGTTGGTGCCTTGTCACAGAATCCTCAACATAAGGGGCATAGACATTATGCCACCATTTCTTCAATTGTTCGAAACTCAAGTACTTAGGGACGATCTTCCTCCTGCCAGTCATTATTTCAAAAAAGGTTATGCATCCATCATAAGCATTAGTTAAATTACCATCAATTTGCTTCCTTTGTTTGTAGATCTTCTTGATGGTTTTCTACTGGATTTGCAGGGCTTCAAACCACTCCCAAGGCTCACTAACCCTAGATGAAGAAAGGATTCCATCAACAACCAGCTGATCCTTACTATACTCCATGATTATTTTGGTTTTCTGCAATAAGAGATCAGTGTCCTCCTTATTTTGAGATAAAACATAATCTAATGAATCCTTAGCCCTTATTGCATCCTTTCCAGTTGAAAGGATCTCCTTTATTGCATCATCTCCCTTAGCCTGTACCTCCTTCAACCAATTTACTGTAGCCAGAGTAGAAGCTTTCATCTTTTCTATTTCAGAGATGGTCTCCTTCGGCAAGAAACCCGTAGTAGCAGAAGAGGATGGGTGAAAAGATTGCAAAGGCTTCATCAAATCTTCTAAACATTTCCTAAGCCTTTCATTCTATTTCTTTAGTTCATGTTTAAACTGCGTTTCCTTCCTCAATGTCCCAATGATCACTGCAGTGGATCCCTCATATTCTTCAATATCTTGCTCCATAGAGGTAGGCCCAAGATTGATAGTCTGTATATCATAATCCTTCCCGGTGACCTCATCTTTGCTTTTATCAGCAACAGGGGTAGCAATATGAATAACCCTATTACTAGCTTCATCTCTTTCGATCTTGGACACCACCTTGGCTACCTTCTTCCTCTTACCCTTTCCAATCTTAGCCAACATTTCATCCCAATTAAGAGGAGTGTCCTTAACAATGACCTATTTCCTTCTGATCTCTTTGTTTAGCCAATCTGGAACAGCAGGATCCACCCGGGTTTCATCCTCCTTAACCTCTTCATGTTGATCCACCGTCTCATTCTTTTCCTTTTCCGAAGATTGATCACCTTTATTTTCCAACTCTGGCTCCTCTTCTTTCAGGGGTGATGGAGTCTTAACAAGAACATCCTCCTTCTCAGGGGATCTATTATCTTTACTACTTGCAGGAGAATCCTCATACTGTACCAATGGAGAAGAATGCATTTCCACATCTCCTACATCAAACTCAGCAGCTGTGCCATAAAGTTCCCCATCCTTAAACACTTCCGCTTCCTCACTGGTCTCATGCTCTTCATGAGTTGTTTGCTCAGGTATACCCAATGAAGGAGAGGTATCTTTCTGTTGTTCCACAATGGATGCCATTGGAAGAGGATTTTCTTTCTGCATAGTCTCCTTGGGAGATGGAGTTCTTGACCTTCTTGAATAAACCCGGGGTTTCTCTCCTGAGCTCTCCACATCAACCATAGGAGGGTTTGCCTCATCCTTAGAAGTTTCTTGATCTTTCTTCTTTGAAGCCCTGGTTGTCCTTGTCCTTTTTGGCTCCGGAGGAGTGTCTTCTTTCTCTGTTTCTCAAGTTCCTCCTCTTCGGTAAACTTACCTATTTTCACAGTATGACTCTTCTTTCCCCTAGGCTTTCTTTTCTTTTCAGGCTCACTCTCCTTAGGGCCTCTGATTTTAATCTTAAAAGGTGAGCCTACCTTATTTTTTCCTATAGAATCTTCCTCACCTGATTCCTTTGAGGTGGAATGAGCATTCAAATTTCCCATCAGATTGAAAGTACAAGGTACCTTCTCGCTCTCCAATTCCCATACTTTATGTTTCATCCATGACTTGGTAGATTTCATAATAGGAGCCATTAATTCCTCCAGCTCGGTTATCTCACTTTCTGACCAGTTTATCTCTCCGATGGGTCTGTCCTTGACTGATTCAAATGCATGATCCTGGACTAAATTCCCATCATCCTCCAACTGATCAGGAATCAACTTGACATTGTACATTCTGATTACATCAACTAGAACCCTAGAATACCTTTTCTTTCTCACCTCAAATTCATCCTTGTTGTTTGCCCAGTAGTCCTCTAGATCATCTTTGTGGTGATATTCTTTAGTAGCCTTCTTCTGTGCTTCACCAGTGATATCAAAACCTACCCTCTTAGAATGGAAAGAGAAACCAAAAGAACTCAACTCCTCCCTTGATGCTTGAACTGATTGGATTGAAGGGAAAACCTCACTTATACCAATTTTCAAAGGAAAGTCCCCACCAAACCTTGTCTTGTGCTTTGCCTTTTTAACAACAGCATCGAAATCACATATCTGCAGGGTAACCTCCAAGAGTATGATATGGTCAGTGGGATATCTTGGCAATCTGTATGGAGCAGTCATACATCCATCAATTCTAATATAGGAAAAGGTGGGGAATTGTATAAACCAGGCTCCATATCTTTTAATCAGTTCCTTGGCTCCATCAGAAATTCTCACATGCTCTGCGTTCTGAAGCAACCTAGTAATATGCATTGTGAATGCATCATTTTCTCTTCTATAATTCAGATTCCCTAGGTGCAGCTCAGGGTACACCTCACAGATGACATCTTGCCCAAATGTCCCTTTTGGACTCAATCCCCTGTATGGATAAAATTTGGCAAGTACATATACCACATAAGATGTCATGGTGAATTTCTTGGTCTCCAACACATCTCTCATCTGCCTGTCAATCATTGCACTGATAATCCCTACCCAGTTATAATTGATGCCTTGCTCAATCCTGTTAATGACATGCACCATCCAATTCTCCAATGCCCTAGCACTCTTCAAGCCCGCCACCTTGCTTAACAGTGCGATTGCATCATATATATCTTGTCAGAACTTGACCCTGTGTAATTGTTTAGGTAGCTTGGAGAAATGAGATTTTGGCTTTTCCAGCCAGGAATTGATCATCTGCTAGGCTTTGGTGGGTTCATCCTCATAATAAGTCCTAGCCAAGTCCATGTCCAAGGCACACACACATGGTAAATCTGGCATATCAAATTCCTGGGCAATGGAAACTGGATTAAAGTTTGCCAATACTCTCCCATCAGTGCTAACAATCCTCTGCGTATCAAAGTCATAGTGCTGGGCACACTCCAATATCAATTCATAGCATTGAACCATAGGGGGAAACCCTGCCACATGAGCCAGTCTGGATTTCACCACTCCCCTGGTCAAGACCGATAAATCCCTCTGAGCTAAACTTTCTTTGAACTCTTCATATCTCCAAGCTCCTACATTGGTATCTGAGACCTCTGATCAAACTGAAGCCACCTTACTATCTGGCAACTGATTCTTCACATCCAGCCTTGTTCTTTCAGCATCTGTAATTGAGGATCCCTCTGTATCTCCCTTGGATTTTCCTGCCGCTGCCTTGCTCGATTTAGCCTGCATTCATAAAAGAGCCTCATGAAAATCCAATTATCATCCATATTTCAATCAAAAGGTTAGCCTCAAAACCACATGAAATCATTAAGATAAATCATTAATTATCAATCTCAAAAATCTAGGAAAATTGGGTTATCCGGGAAAATTCAGTCGGGGCGAAATTTCAGAGAAATTCGACCCAGACGGACTCATGCTGCCAAGACATCACTCATCAAATAAATCATTAAATACAGACAAAAGAAATGCATGATTATCATAAGATTCATCCACTAAACAACAAGAAATCATTATCCAACATTCGATTCATTACCCCAATTTTGAAAATCAAAATCAAGTGGAACCAAGCATAAAACCGAAAAAATCTGGATAGTTTGAATTTCCACGGACAACTTGAAATTCTGGGAACTCATCATACTTTGGGGAAAAGGAAAAATCTGGGTGCGTGGAAATTCCGTGGACACCTCGGAAGCCCGATGATCGTTCGACGTGCAGACCGTTAATCGAGTGATCATACAAACCCCCTATCCGAATCTAATGGACATGAAATCAATCCCAATAAGCCAAATTTTGATTGTACTTGAATTTAAATTCCCAAAACTCTCAAATGGTTGATCCCTGTGACGAAATAATGATGCCCTAAATTTAACAGCCAAACCTCCACCATGAGAGTTAGAGTAAGCTCAAAATTCAGGCACTCTCCCTCAGAATGATTAAACTAGGGCACACCAGGGTCTCAAGTGTTGTGAACAAGGTAGATCCAGACACAGGACAAGAGGGTCATGACAACTCCACCAAACTTAACAACCTTGGGTAGATATACCGAAACCCTACCTTCACAAATTATCCCAGATTACACGTCAACAAGGAAACGCCCTAATAGGAACACCCAGTCACAGGGTATACCCAACACTCAATCGATAAACAAAGGGATGCATAGTGTAGGCATTAAAACCCGTGGAAAGGTGAGTTCAAACCCTAATTCGATAAATATGTAACCACAAAAACAAGAAGGGCCGACCCAAATAATCATCAACAATAACCTGAAAGATTCAATCATAGGCGCAAAACAATAGGAGAAGTCAACAACGACTTACCATATTTGAATGAACCTCGAGCCCAAGGCGATCACTGTGAATCAGGGTGCCCTAGCGGTGATAATATCAACACAAACGCCCAAGGAATCCACGCACGAGCAAACCAAATCCAACGACCAAAGCTCAAAAAGAACAAACTCAAGTGCTAGAGAAAATAGAAAACGAACAATGAAATCAGGAAGAACGCTGAAAGACCTTAAATTCACTCACACTCATGCTAGAGAAGACGTACCTCAAGCATTAATGACTGACAAGACATATTGAGGAAATTTGGAAATCTGAGGTCGAAATGGAATTTCGGAAGAATCCGAGCCAGTCGAACTATCCTGGTGAGCATGAATTCCGCGGACGACGCACCCCTCCGAGACTCCGACGAAGTCCGGGAAAATCCAAGTGAGCCAGAAAATCCCGAATTCAACCAGAAACCTGGGCTCTGGAAAATCCGACATTGACAAACGATGAACCAGGATCCGGGAAAATCCAAGTGAGCCAGAAAATCCTGGACCTAGGTTAAAACCTGGACTTCCATCAAAAACCAAGTTTGATCGATTCAACCTTTAGGGTAAGACCAAGGTAAGCAAGACCAACATCCCAAGACCTTGAAAGGACAAATACAATAAAAACCAAAGGTCCAAGAGACATCTGAAATTAAAAAAAAATAGAGGGTCCCTACTCCAAGTGGGGTGTGTGTGCAAAATTGCACAACAGTACATATGTGCAAGGTCCTACAGTTCCAAAGAAGGTTTTACGTCACATGCCATATACCTAGACTTCAACAAATGTTTCGTTGCAATTCACTTACATAATTCATGGATTGGCATGCAAAGAATAGGAGTATAGATGGATTCATGCGAATTCCATCGTTCTCCAAAGCAATGAAACACATAGAGGAAAAATGACCAAGAAAATTCAAAGATGAACCTTATAGTATTAGGTTTCATCTTGCAATTGATGGAGTCTATCCATTCTCTTTCCTGAGCTCAAATTATAGTATTTGGCTAGTTAGATTAATAGTACAAAATATTCCCCCATGGATGAGTGTTAGAAAGGAGCACTTTATGCTGAATCATTGTTCCAGGAAAACATCAAGTTAAAAACATGGATGTTTATCTTGCGCCTTTTATTGATGAGATGCAACTGCTATGGAAAGGCATAAGAATGTATGACATATCATGTCCTCCATCAAATAGGTCCTTCATGTTGTATGGTGTGCTATGTTGGACTATTCATGATTTCCTACGACTTGGTGTTTGTTCTGGTAAGATAAAATATTTACGTATTTACACTCATAATTTATTTTCATCCCAATTTTCATACTTAGTTTTATACTATTTTTTTGATGTTATTAACATTACTTATTAAATTGCAGGGCTTCAAACAAAGGGGATATTTGCATGTCCAAGATGTGCAGAACAATTTCAAGGGCGGTATTCTAAAATTCTACATAAATTTATTTATGCAAACAACATGGTTTCTCTACCACTAGATCATAAGTTTAGAAATTGCCTAAATAATCAATTTGACAAAAAAGTTGAAAATAGAGCATGAATATGGGTTTAGGTGATTGGCTTGAGAAGTATGAAGATGCTAAATTGAAAGCTTGGGAGGATTTTTTTGATCGGGGTGATTCAATTGAAGAACTAGAACAAGTTGTAGTTAATATGCCAGAAGGAATGAAAATGAAATCCATATTTTATGAGCTCCCTTACTAGAAGGATCTATTAATATCTCACTTATTAGATCCTATGCACATCTTCAAAAATGTCCTAGATTCTATATTTTGACATATATTAGGCAAAGAGGACACCTTGCCTTTGAGGAGAGATATTGCTCTTTCGCGTACCAAATTTGATAGAAAACATTTGTGGCCAAACAGGGAAAATGAAACATATGCAGAAGCTCCATGGATTTTGAAAAAAAGAGAGCTAGAGAAAATAAAAAATTTCATCCGTTCAATAAGGACACCTACTAGCTATGGGTCATCATTGGATAAAGCTTTTACAGTTGAGGGACATATCACAAGATTTAAAACACATGATTTTCATAATTTTATGAAGGTATTAAATATCATCATTTAACATTTACTGGTAACATTAATTAAGTACTAAATATATTTTGATATTTTATTGTGTGAGAAAAAATTACTAATGACCTTTTCATAAATGTGTTTGATAACATATCATGCAATTAGAAATTAGGGGGGATTCATGTCTTACAGTTGACTTAAGGAATGCCATAGGTCGATTGTCAGCATTTACAAGGTATGTGGTTATATGAAATGTTCATGTGTGAGAGACATAGAGATATTATATTACATTTTAATTTTTGACTAAAGGTTCATACTAATTTACTATTCTTATATTAGGTGGGTGACCTCCAAGGAGATCCATGAATGTGAAGTGACAAAGTGGAAGAAGGAAATTGCAGAAATTGTATGTGTATTTGAGAAGGAGGTCCCTACAAGTTTCATGGACCTACAAGTCCATTTACTTATACACCTAGTCGATGAAATTGAATTGGTGGGTGTTGTATCAACGAGGTGGATGTTTTTATTTGAGAGGTATATGAAAACTCTAAAAAGATATGTCCGAAAAAAGGCACATCCAGAGGGTTGCATGATTGAAGGGTATGTATTGAATGAAGCATTTTTCTTCCTATGTGAATTCCTTGGTAAAGATTTTGAAGATGGTCCACGCATTAGGGATGAAGAACAAGCATCCAAAATTATTGATGGAGAAAAACCACAATCTAATGGTGTTCAAGTAGAAATTAGTAAGTAAATTCATGATTAGTGTGGTTGTTTTTCTAGCAATCATTAATTTAATCTGTAATTTATTTGTCAAATTAACAGCATGACATTTGGAGTTCGAAATAAACATGTTCACATGTAATAGGTGTAGACGAAAGTGCAATACTTGACAAGTTTATTCTGTACCACATGGAATTTCTAAACAAATGGATTGATCTGTATGATAAAAAGAGAGAAGTGTTAGAAGCAATGAGACAGTTTAGGAGACCGAACCTAAGGAATATTCCACTTCCCATTGATCTACTTGGGGAATGGGGCAAAGATTGCACACTAGAATGGGTTACTAAAAAAATTCAAAATCAAATAGAAGATGCAGGTATAGATTCAAACATAACAGAAGATGAAATCAACATGTCTAGAGGATGTGAAAGAAAGGTACAGTTGGAATTTTACAAAATGTCATTTCCTTACAGTTTTGACACTATTAACTATTTTAATATTCGTCATTATCTTTTTTTTCACTGAAATAACTGGTCTTTCACAGGCGAGGAAATATCCAACAATTTGGGCATGTGGTCGACATTATCGTGTAGAAAGTGTAGATGTAAAGAGACGATCCTTCGATTGTGGCATCATGGCTGACTTCAAGCAATCCAATCGATCAAGCTCAAAAGATAAGAATATAATTGAAGGGAATCTACAATATGTTGGGAAAATACAAGAAATTATTGAGTTGGATTACCACTCTTTTAAATGTTGTATTTTTAAGTGTAGATGGTATGGAGCATTTGAGAGGACACGAATACATGATACCCATGGTGGATTGTTTTCTATAGATTCCTTATGCTTCCTATTGGAGGATAAGGAGCCTTATGTTCTACTAATTCATTGTGAGTAGGTATTTATTTAAATCAAACGGGTATGTGCAAGATCATCATGGAAAAAATAGGCCCTTAAGTGGCAAAAAAATCAGAAAAATCAGAGTTAGGCAACTTGACATAAAAATTTGAATAAGTTATCTATATTATTTCAAAAATATGTAAGAATAGAATTTGTAGCAAATTGAATGTAGTTTCTAAACTAATAGGTTTATTTTTTAGAAAACAAAATCTATTTGGTGAAAATTTGAAATTTCAATGCAGTAGTACTTAAATTTCAGGGAAAAAATAAGAAGTAGGTGTATGTCTGACCACCCTAACCACAATAAAATGATAATATTTTTTTATAAGATTTTAGATATAAGTAGAGGACTCATGTCTCGATGTGATGCATATTTTTTTGTAATTTTTTTCAAGTAAATAATTAATTATGATTTTTTTATTACAACTTTTAAAAAATATAAAAACTCGTACATCTAACCACCCTAACTTGGTCAAAAATTCACGAAATTCATTTTTTTTAATCCTCTAGTATACAAAGCATAGAATGTGACATGTTTTGGATTCAAAAATGTGATACTGTTTGAAAGCTATAGATGTTTTTCAATTAGCCTATTAATCAGGACTTTAGTCGCAATTCAAATAGAAAATGAATAATAATTATTTATTAAATTCAAAGTAAAGCATAATTTATATTGGTGGAAAGCTAATAATCTCCTTTAAAAACCCTTTTCGTTTCATTAATTTTGGGTAAAAAAAAGTTGTCAGCCACATACCCTACAAATACCCATCATATCGCCACATTTTGGCCCATCATGATCCTGCACAGACCCAAACAAGAAGTGGTAGTGATCATTATTACGAATATATGCATGTGTTTATTAATAAATAAAATTATTATAACATATGTCTAATATATGTATGTCGTTCATGTGCAGGTATTTTTCTATGAAGATATTTTGGATCCGAAATGGATTTTTTTCATACATTATGATCCAAGATTAAGGCATGTATTTGAAAAAATATTAGTGGATACTGAGCAAAAAAATGATGGCATACAAAATGAGAGAGAGGGATTAGAGAACATCGAAGAAATTGACATCCATGATGATGTTGAAGATGGTTATGTTTAGGCACAAGAAGACAACAATCCAAAGTTAGATGATGTTATGGAAGACAACAATATGGATGGTATAGAAAATGATGATCCAAATACATTTGGGAACAATATAGATGGTCTAGAGTCAAATTTCAATGATGATGAAGAGGATGTAGGTCAAAATGAGGATGATGATAATATGAAATACTTGAAAGAACATATGAACATTGACAATGATACACTAGATCAAATTGTAGCAGACAATAATGTTAATGACAAATAGTTCTAAATTTTCAGAATTATTTGCAATTCATGTTTAAAAAAGGATGATTATTATGGCCTAAACTTTAAAATGCTTCAATAATATTAATTCAAGTGTTAAACTATAGAACCACCACTCTCCATTTTGATGGTATATAACTTGTTTATTAGAAATATTTTATTAATTATAGATTTAGCTTGATATGTATCTCCCAATTTCTTTAAAATAAGTGCTATAATGGTCTCTTCATGTACATTCAACAATATTGAACTAGCATATCTATATTTAGAAAAATCTATGTAAAATAAGCCAAGAGATATCCTTCCTGAGACCCTATTGTATTTATATGGTGGAAATTTAATTAATTTAACTTTAAACTTCATAAAATTTCTCAAAAATAAATCAAAATGAATATTGTATTGGTAGGGTTTACATTTTTTTCGAGGTGCCTATTTTAAATTTCATGATCAAACTTCATAATGAAGTTTGCCTATTTTACATGTTGCCTATTCTACATGTAGCATACAATAATGTTAATGACCAAGACTTCTAAATTTTTAGAATTATTTGCAATCCATGTTTAAGAAAGGATGATTCTTATGGCCTAAACTTTGAAATGGTTCAGGAATATTAATTCAAGTGTTAAACTATAGAACCACCACTCTCCATTTTGATGGTATATAACTTGTTTATTAGAAATATTTTATTAACTATAGATTTAGCTTGATATGTATCTCCCAATTTCTTTAAAACAAGTGCTATAATGGTCTCTTCATGTACATTCAACAATATTGAATTAGCCAAATAGAGTCTAATGATACTCTTATATTTTTTTTCCATTTTTTCTGCCTTATTATGACATTCCAATAGGTTTTCATCTAGCTACTATAAAATTAAATCTCAAGCATCATATAAATATAAGTAGTGATTACAAAACCATGATCTAAAACCACAAAAAAAAGTGGCACCCAAAAACCTAGTTAGAAAATAAACACCCAAATCCCAAGATGGCAATAACATTGTAAATACATTTTCAATAACAGATACTTCTCATAAAATTGCTCAAGGTCCTAATACATTAAATAAGTTGGCAACTTATTGATCAATGTTTTATACTTAGAGCATGAAAAGGTGGAACATCAACACAAAACAACTACAATGGTATCCATATAAAAGTTTGTAAAATAAAAGTGATTAGCTGATGAATCAACATAGAAATTGAACCATAATTACTTTGCATGAACCAATGCCTTTATCCTAAGCATGGAGTCAAAATCAACCTATATAACTAGATAAAAATTCAACAATAGCAACGTACAGTCTCAAGAGATACTGCATTACAACATTCCCCTATTGCATTCATGACTAATAATACTTATCAATATCCTAGCACCTGATTTTCATGAGTTAATAATCTCATCCAAGCATTTACATTAATTCATTAAATCAATAAGAAGGAATGAAATCAAACATCCATTGATGAACAATAGAGATAAGTAAAAGAAAGCCTGGATTACTTTCATTCATAACTCATAAAACGAGCACAAGGAGAGACAATAGCCATGAAATTGGTATTTCTCTATATGTATATTGCTATATTGTTATCCAAATTACATACATAACAATGAGCTTTAAAACTTAAGACCAAAACCTCTAAAACATGCTTTGTATTCTCCTTAAAATTCTCAATGTTAATTGCAAAACAATGAACCCATACTTTCTAGCCCTAAATTCCTTCTTATAGAAACGAAGTAGCAAAACAAGCCTCGGGCTAGAAAGTGCACATGTGAAAACCCTATTGGACTGCTACATGAAAGATTTTCTCATTTAGTTACAATGCATTCCCAAGAGGTGGGAGACATGTGAGAAAATGAAAGTAGTCTTAATTCACTATTAGAGGTATGGTTCAATTTTCAAAATGGGTACAACCGAACAATTACCTCAAAACTTGTTCCCACACACAAAAAACGAAAGGAAGAAAATGCATGAAGAAAATAGAAAAGGAAAAGACAAGAGGAAAAACCATGTCTGCAACCTTGTCATTAATTCAAATTTGAATAAGATGCACTTTATTTCTCCATAATTTATCAAAAGCCTAATCTATACTAAATCCAAGCTATGTAGTGCATTCCCATCTATCTGTTATTCATCATGGTTGCAAACTTCAAAATTTCAAATCATTGGTCAGCCACTCTTAATGCTAGACCTCCCACTCCTTCCAAGCTCCTACCTTTCCATGCTAGGAATTCTTCTTTAGTAGGCCAGTCAAAGTTCATTAATTCATTAGCCCTCTGTCTATAAGGTGCATACTTGGTGACAATCTGATTAGATTCTTTGTCAAATTCTAGTAGGACAGTCTCAACATGAACTAACATATCCATATTTACCTTTAATGTCTCCATATCAAACTTTTGAAAAAAGTTCATAGCTTGATATGAAATAACCTTATTTGCTTCATTTTTCCACTCCTATAGAGTCTTAATACTACCATCATCCCTTAAAATGGATGGAAGAAGGCCATGATGAGATTCATGGAAGGATTTTACCAACTCGTTTATCTTGTTCTCTAATGGCTCAATATTTCCTTTGTATCCCTTAATCTTATTTACAATAATCACAGTAGGCTTAAATTTTTCAGGTGGGTTGGGGTCTTGCTTAACCCCAATTCCTATCAATATCAATTCCTGCTTCCTAGGGATCCATACTTCCATGAGTGGAATAGCTCTTTCTTTTTCAATGTCAAACATTCTAATAGCATCAACCATGGATGAATAACTGTAGTGAAAGATATTTAATTTGCTATTCACTCTTTTCTTCAGATGTTCTAGCACTATTGTGACAATCCTCATATTGCTCTTAAAATCATCTTCATAATGACTGTTACATTTTTCTTTGTATTCATTTAATTGCCCAAGCAATTCTTCCCTATTGATATCCCTTCCGCTTGTGGCCCTTATGATGTACTGGGCTCTACTATTGAAATGGAAACACTTCCCATATTATATGGCACAATTTCCCATGAAGAATTTACATTAGTAGTAAACTCTGGGGATACATCCTCTTGTGCAGTGGTGGGAGATTCAACATCATTCTGCTTGGGATTTTTGGGTTGTAACCTTTGCAACACATCCTCCAATAATGCTACCTTTTTCTGTAATTGCATATTATATCTCTCAAGATCTCCATACTTAACCAACAAGTTATTCAATTATGTTCCGAGTTTATTTTTTTTAGCAGTCACAGACTCCACAGTGGCCCTTGTGAACTATGCAACATGAACTAGCATATTTGCAGCTTCTAAGGCTGATTTTTTTGACACTCTTTTTATTATTAGGCCTCCACTATAGTTAGGTGTAGGCTCAACAATGTCCAACTTTCTTGTGCTTGGGGCTAAAGACCATATAGCCAAGGCTTCCCATTCCTCATTGAAAGTAGACCCATATAGTGCAAGTGCAACTTCTTCTGTATCATAGAGAGGTTTGTCACATTTCTTGATTGTGTCAAAATCTATAGCTGAACCTAGATCCCATTCTGGTAGCAACAAGATGCCACTAGTTCTCACCAATTCCTGACCCTCCTTTGTAGTCATGTTTTGGAATTTGGCTCTCATTTCATTTAACACCTTTTTCTGAATGATAGCATCAAGAAGTTATGGATGAAGGCTTCTTTCTATAGCCAAAATTTTTACATACTCATCTCTTTTAGCCCTATATGCAAATTCCATAAAATATTGAGTCTTTACAAATGATTCATCATCCAAGAATTTGGAACATGCCTCAACCCACATATCATCACTTCCATTAAGCCCTCTAAGATCAACATTACTCAATATTTTTCCCAATTTATTTGTTTCCTTTACTACAAATGCAGTGGGAACTCCTTGCATTTCTTGTTCTGACACCCAAATGTCATCATCAGAACCTTCATCATCATAGTCCACTAAATTAGTGGCCTCAATCTTTTGTCTTTTCAATGGTGGCTCTCCAGGTGGTATTTCACTAGGTGATGGGGAATCAATATTCATAATTTTAGACTCTACTAGCCTTGGTGGAGATGGGGGTGGTATTTGTGGCACAAGAGAAGGAGGCTTGTGCTCCTCTTGCTGAGTGAAAATGTAGGCTTCATCAGATTTCTTTGCCTTACTCTTTCTCCTTATAAAGAACTTTATTTTTGGTTCCTCAGGGGCTTGTGATGTAGGCTCTTCTCCTATAGCACAGATTTCTCCTCCACTCTGTTCTTTTGCAATTGGAGCCTTCCTTTATCTTTACTAAATACCCCTTTAATTTCAAGGTGGCCTATTATTGAATCAAAATTCCTTGTTACATGCTCCACCTTTTGTAATATATCTTCAGCCTCTAGGAGGAGCTTAAAATTAGGTTCTTCTTGCTTTATTTTCCTTTGTATCTTATTGAATGCAATCCACCTTGCTAACCTCTTTTCCTATTCCAAAGTGTCTGATATATTTCTTATTACATCTTTTGGATACTAGAAAATGTGGACATATTTATAGCTCTTGTTTCTCTCATTCAACCAAGCCATAAAACCTTCAGGATCATATCTAAACCTCTCAACTGTCCTCTACATGCGGTATGTTTTGAGTATTTCAAGGATATTATTCCAACCTCCTTTGGTCATTACAAAATCAAAGAAACAAGTGTATGAAGGAAAGAAAGTTCCTTTTCCCTAATTCAACAAATTCTCATTTTCAACATTTCTTAGTTGCCACATAGCTTCAAGGAAACCAATTCTTTTTGGAACAAACCTCAGCAACAAGCAGAGCAATCAAAACTCTCTTTAGTTTAGAAGCAAAAAAATTCTGGAATGTCACATAATCATATGTCCTAGCATCTTTGTCCAAGAATGTGGTCCAACATTGCATGGGCAGATCCAAGTCACCCCTTTTTCTTTCCAAGTCAATATTGTGTCCAAAGTAAATTGCACCCTTGTACAAAAACATATGTATTAGAAATGAGTACCAGCTGAACCTTACCCCAAATTCACCTTTCTTTAATCTCACCAGTCCCTCATGCATTCTTTTAGAAATAAATCCTACATAATCATACACTGCACAATATTAGGGATGTTGGATATGGGCAACCATATAGATCCATGCCATTGGCATTCCAGAGATAGGATCATAACCAATTATGTGGAAAATGGAATAGATGATTCTTTTGAAATAGGGAACAAAATAGTTAATAGGGAAAGGTTCCTTATCATGTGATCCTATTACAATCTTCCGACTTGCAATTTCTACTAGAAATCTTGGCAAGATGTGGACTCTAAATGAAATAATGGTTTTATCATACTCTTGCCTAAGAGCATCTTTATTTATCTTATGCATTTCAACACTCCATTTAGTAAGCTTGAAAACAAGACCCAATTCTTCTTTAGTGATCTTAACCATTACTTTCCCATCATATGTTTTGATAGTCCTTATGATTGGGTCATAATTGGCAGCTATTGCCCTAAGGAAGTCAACATCCATATAGAAATTTGGGACAATTAACTTTCCCAGGTCACAATTCCAACAGTTTCCTATTGGGATACCAATATTTCTATTCCTAAACCAACTATAAAACAGTTTGCACCCAATATAAGGCAATTTAGCATCCCTGATAGAACATCTTCTATCAAACAAACCCTCTACTATTTGAGGACCTTTGGGAATCAATTGGCCTTTAGGTTTGTCATTGGTTGAAGGTGGTAATTGATCCATAAGGTCTTTATTCAGAGGTCTTTTGGGAGCGAAAGCTTCCCATTTAGACAAAGATAATTTTACTTTAGGATCCATAATGCAAGAAGTACTACAAGGCAGGGTTTTTCGGTTTAACTGAATAAGGCTTACAAATTTTGTGAGGGTTTGGCATGAATTATGCAAATGCAAAATTAAAAAAGTCTTTCTTATGTAACCCAAACCTTAAAAAGCTGAACCAAGAAAACCCTAACAGACTTAAGTTTGAGAAATCACAACTTATCAATAATGCTAGAAGGAAAGCAACAATTGACTGACTGGTTTTCTCGCAAGTTGACAACCCTAGTTTAGACGTTAGAAAATGTTAAGAAACCACAATATGAGCTCTTTGAGTGTATTGAGTATACTTTTAATACTAAATTATTCCTCTGAGATAAACATTAATAATTATGCAATTCCTTACTTTGGTAGCTCAATGTCCTTTCAGTTATTAAGGCTCACTCGTGCAAACCAGAATGGCTTGCTTTCCTTCAACTAAGTTTTGAATACCAACCGTTGATATTTTTAGAGAGTTAATTGATTCATGATCCATATATGACCAACTTATTATGAAAGATCCGACTGTGCATAGCTACAACACTTATCAAATGACCAGAGGCCACATGGAAACACTTGCTTGTAGTACGCGGGGTCCACCAACTCTTTGTCTTTATAGCCATGATCCATGTGTCCTTTTCCCCTTTCCCTCGTGAGCTATAACTCATGTGAAAATTTAATCAACAGGGAGACAAGGAGAGGCTAAGATTAGATCTCTCGGCCTCATCATACACACTCCTTAGCTAGCAACAACTTTATCCTTCATACAACATCTACAACTCAGATTAAAAGATCTTTTAAGTATGTGCAATATATGCATATTAATAACACACATTTTACTTCCTATGCCTCATGTTGAAATTTGAATTAAAATTTTTCCCACATATCTATGCTTCCACGTTCTTAGGATTACTCCACGCGACAGATGCCCGCTTCCCCGTTGGGAATCTAGCAAGTAGGATGGGGTCCACATGGGATGGCAAGGAGTGGTCAAGATTACTCCACACCACCTGCTATTGACTATTGATTTAGTTGAACCTCAACACTACTAATCCTTGGGCCCATCATCAGTGAAGACATGTGGCACTCGCCCGCTAGCCCATGTGATTATTTTAATAATCAAGAAAAGCAAATGAACATGCGGGAAACGATCCAGATGCAACCACCTCACTTATCTCCCATTGTTGATCTTCTTCAATGACTAGTTGCATGCTTTATCAATGATTCCTGTCCCACCAATCATTAGGGACACATGGCCTTCACCCGTGAGCCCAAATGAATAAAAGAATGAGAGATAAAAATGGAACGGGCATGCGGGCTATGGTCTAGATTTTCTGCATTTGATCGAATGACATTCAAGGGTTCTTATATCTGCACATGTCAAAAAATGTTAATCCTAAAAGGAACATGACTAGGTCGACGAAGCCACATCCACGACATAAAAGACTTAATATTTTTTAGTGGGAAATATTCAACTCGACTTAAGAAAATATCAAAAATAATGATCCAACAGTATCAATCGGTAAAACAGGACCAGATGGCTAGTCACTCAATAGGTTTCAATGTCAAGAGTTGTGACTTAAAGGATTTATGACCGACACAAGGAGTCAACCAAAAATTAAAACCTAGGCAAGGATATGGACTCAAAGGGTTTTTCAAATAAGACTTAGGTAAACCTAAAACCCCTTATACAGTAGCAGGAGACAAAACCCATAGTTCATTAAACTCATCAAAGATTTTGGAAATGGAACACAAAAAATTTTAGGGGTTCCATCAACGTGCATAGGAAAGCTTGAATATATGTATTCCCAAGGATGGTCAGAACTACAATCACTCAAAATTTACACACTAACAATTTTTTTATGCAATTTAATTTAGTCCATAGACAAATTCCAATAAATTTATTATCAAGTTAATATATGGACATAGAGAAATAATGTCAATTTTTTATTTTTTCAATAGCTAAAGAAAATGGGCAGTGGATAATTTAATCATCTATTTACCTATTTACACAAAAGGAAAATGGGTAGAGGCTAATTCCAAGATTTATGATCTTTTCATGAAAAATGCAAATGGGTAGATATTAATTCTATCATATATGTGCTTGTCTATGAAAATACAACCGGGCTTGATATGATTGAAGATAAACTTTGCTATAAACTACAAACATAAAATCAATGTTGCAGTAAAATAATTTGAACCAATATGACTCATAGAAAATGAGATGGTTTCATAAATTAAGGATGAAAGGAGGTTATTCACCAAGGAGACAATCTCACAAAATTGTGGGATTTTTTTTGAAATTAACAAACATTACAATATATGTAAAATATCATTGTTAGGCACATCACAACATCAACTTAGAAACCAATTAACTCTTTCACACAGTAACATCAAATGTTCTTTGATAAATCATATAGATTTAAATAACTTGAACATACCACTTTGGAGAAAACAAAGTAATAAATGAGCATTAAAATCAACACAATAATTGAACACTGAAAATGAATTGTGATTTATGAATAGTCTACTGCATTGTATTACTTCAAAATATAAGCATTATAACATAAGTCTTTGAAATATGGTATGGATGGGTGAATTATGCATTCTATTTTCTTACTAATGCCTACTCTAATGGAATGGAATGTGATGATGATGATATGATATCTCAAAATCAGGCCCTGGTTTCCCTATTTGTATGGGAAGCAACAAGCTTCAGGCCTATTACAAAAAGTCACATTGTTTCATAACTAAACATAAATAGAATAAACATAAAAATATTAAGAGTTTTCTAGTGGATGCACTATAGTATGTTAATCTCCAACAAGTGCTTGTGGTCATCTAAGACTTGTTCAAGGCTCGTGCACTATGATTGTGTATCCAAAACTATCAAACTCTAGCCCCTGTCACTCCTCTCTTACTTGGCTCGTGAAATGAACAAGTTGACCTTTGACAAATGCTCCACATAACCACTTTTAGCATGAGTGTCTTCATTATAAATGGTTTCTTTCATAGCATACTCCAATTCGAAGATTCTCCTAAGTTGCTGGTGCATCCTCTTAAGCACTTCCTCTTCATCATTAATCGCATCAAGAATAGGTGGTAGATAGTTGGCAATTTCGTCCCTCCATGTATCCTGATCTTTCAATTTTGTTTCTTCAAAGAAATTGGGTAAGGCCATAATCAGTGGCTGACTGAAATCACTCAACTCCTGTGTCAGGGTATTGTGGAAGTCCCTATGAGCTTTCACGAGTTCTTGGTATTCTTGTAACATAGTAGAGTTATCTTCTTTCTTTTCAATTATCTGAGACTCTACCTCCTTCATCCTATCACTCAATTTGGTGTTTTCCAGTAATGCTGCATATGTTTTGTCATGAATTTTCCAAACTTATTTAGCATGTTTGTACATGTCTTGGAATCTCATGCAAACTATTTCTAATGCCATCTCAAAGGTAGTGGTTTTGAGTTTTCCCTTTAACTCTTCCTATTCCTTCTGCACTTTCTCATGCCTTCTTTTCCAATATGTTGTTTTTGACATTGCCTCAAGCACTTTCCTTTTATGTTCAACCAATTTTTGAATTTGAGCCTTTGTGAATTTGGCCACATTCACATTCACATTCAAATCGGTAGTTTCCATGGGATGTGTTTCTCCTACTCTCTGCACCAAAAGATGTCCAAAAATATGATCATGATCAACTAGGGAAGGATTTTTCCCTGGTGGATAGAGTTCCCATATCTATAAGGTAGTATTGCGAGGATTAAATTTTGATCCAGTGTAGAACTTGTCACCAGCTTCGTCTGTTAAGTGCAAGGTTTTATTTTTTCTTTTCAGAAAACAATCAAATACAATTTTCGAGATGATATCCCATCCTAGAAGGAGCATTACCCCAACATCTTTCAAAAATGCCCTTCCTCTCTCAATCGTCATATATTTCATTTCTCTATCAATTTCATGTTGAAGTTCTTTTAAAGCATATGCTTCCTTCTCAGGGTCAATGTACTTCAACCTTTCCCTTACCACCTTTCCTTTATATTCATATATGAAAAATTTAAATTCAGGAGTCTAGACAAAGGCATCATTTGCAATGAACTCTTGATTGGCTCAATGCCTCACATCATCAGATAGCTCATTAGAAGCTTCAAAGTTTACTACACTCCTTTCTAGTGGCATTTACTATGAAGGAATGATAGGAGTATTGATCTGCGTGACTTCATCCTCCTCTTCAACATCATCTTCTACCATGATTGGTGTATTAACTGAAAATATTACCTTTGGAGTAGGCTGAGGTGACAAATGGTCTGATGGTGCTACATTTTCTACTTTCCTTGAAGAGCCAACATTTCTTCTTCTCTCAAATGCCACCAAAGGTACATCCTTTATTATCTCTTCTTCATGCAGAACCAACTATTCAACTCTCTCCATGGGATCTTGAATTTCATAAAAAGCTTCTACATAAGATGGGTTAGTTTTCAATCTCCAAGCCTCATCCATAACAATCCTATTGTATGTATTTTCTCTCATGATTGCTTGACTATCCTCACAATTCCTGACAACATCATCAACAACAAATTATGCTCATATCCTTTTAGTTTATGAGAAATTTTGGCATCACTTATAAGGTGCTCAGGGTAAAAATTATTCCTTTTATTTCCAACTAACAAGCCATAATAATTTAACCTGCTTCCAACCAAGTCATACCCTGATTTAACAATAATGGTGAAATCATGAAAGCACAAAGCAAAAGGCATGAATGTCTACCTTCCAAATATTTTCAAATGCATAAAGGCTAAATAATACAATTGTCTTATAATCTCAAGATAAGCAACTCTATCCAACATAGTCTTAGGCAGCAAATATGGTTCTGCCTCAAATCCATACACCCTAATGATAGTACAATCTGAAAAATGTACCAATCTCCCTAATTGTGGCTTATCTTTCCATCATGGCCTTTCTCCTTCAGTTAGAGAAACCTCTGTACTTTGGGGTATAGATTATAATCACATTTACTATCAAGCAATTTATATAAGGGTTTGACAAAATGTTCCTCAAAGTACAAGTAGTGGGATCTCCCACATCTACTATCCCAGACTGATGTTCATATTTGCACTAGTCTTGAATTACCATCACTACCCAGATATTTTACTCTTAATTCTTCTCCCTAGATTCCCATCATCTGGCCCTTGTACAATATCATATGCATAAGAAGTGAATAGTGCTTGAAATTGATAGCTACACTGTTATTCTTAATAGCATTAAGAGCACTATTAATGGCCTCCAAAAGATACTCTGCATAATCATAGGGCCTAGAATCTTGACTCTGAATGTCCATGGCCAGAACCATGGGAGCTATACTCATGTTGGAAAAGGCCTCAATTCTCAACACTTGGCTAGCCAAATAATATGTGTATTGATAATATTCTTCAAGCAATTCTACAAAAAATGGGGGCTTTTCATTGCTAGAAAACCTCATGGGTTAATTTCTTGGACCCTTGGGTCTGTGCAAAGGCAACTTCCACCTCTCGTAACTCGTATCCATAAAGCGATACTTATCTAGCAAGTCTCTCAGCCACAATTTCCTTTCCAAAGAAGTGTCCAATTGGAAAACCATGCAAATATAATCCCTCGTTATGATCTCAAACTGTTACCCATGATGCAAATAAATTTCCCTTGTTTTGGGATTATAATTATTTGCCGGTGCTCTAATTAACTCTACGTTCACAAATTTTTTTGGCATTACTAGCTTCCCTAAATTCAAATTCCATGGGTTTGAGACTGGGCTATATATGTATTTCTTCCTATAATGATATATGAACAAATCATAGCCTCTATGTGGAGTCCATACATCTCCTAAATTCTTATGCTTGTCTACTAGGGTCTCACATGATGGGTTTAATTGACCAATTCTTTGTGCTTTAGGCCTAGACTTGGGACACTAATCTATTAAGTCTTGATTGAGAGGTCTAGTTTCAATTTTTTTTCCTTTTTGCTCTTGTCTTTTCTAGGGTTTTGTCCATTCTAGTCCTAACAATGCTGTACTTCAAGCTATATTCAAAAATTTACATTTAATTGAGCCAAGGTGTACTTACTTGAGTGAATGCCAAAATTTCTGAGTTACTTTATTTCATCCAACTTCGTCCTCTGGATGCTTAGCCAAAACATGCAATGAAGTTTTGTTTCTTAGAGGCTACTTTTATCAAATTTTATCACACTTAAACCAACTCTGGTTTATAAATGGCACTCGTGCCACCTTCCTATAAAACTTGTGTATTAATGGTAGTTGTCTCTTCAATGACTTAATGGACATCAAATCAATTTAGTTACAATTATTTCATATTTTTTTGATGAGACTCTAATCACGACATTTGTATCTCTCTTCGATATCCTTGGCCATCTTTTGAGAAATTTCTAAGAGACATTTAGGCTTCTCTCATCAATATCTCAATGTCTCTTTGATATTTACTTCTTAGTTTGCTCCTTGATGATTTTCTTTTTTGTCAATGAGACTGGTGGATTTATCTTACTGGAAAGCTTATGTCTCCTCAACATGTATTTATTTCTTTCCTTGGTGGTAATAGTTGCTGATGATGTCTATGTGACTTTGTTATATTAGGGAGACCTGAGGTCACCTCTCACCGATGTCCCTTAGTCTCATCTATATTTTGTGCTAGAATGTCAGGGAGACTTTTGATAATGTCTTCTCAATATCTTTGTGTCTCCTCGACATATCATTTTTAGGATGTCGATGAGACCTCATCCAATGTCTGTTCGATATTTCCATGTCTTGCCGATACTTTGCTCCTTGAGTGTCGAAGGGACTTCTTTGCTTCTCTCCTCGACATGCCGATGTCTCTTCGACATTGTTGTTTCATTAGTGCTTGTTTCACCAGTGATTTACTATTTATTTTATGATAACCTCTCAGTGTCCAAGAGATGTTTTTCTATTTCCTGAATGTTGACACTCATATGATTTTTCGGTGAGACATGTTAGATTCTCTCCTCAACATGCCAAAGTCTCTTAGACATGTCGCTCTTTAGGATGGTGGGAAGACATTTGAATATGTCTCTTAGACATTTAGGAGTCTCATCTACATTTCTTATTAGCCTTTTCTGCTTGTGTCGAAGAGACTATGGTGAGACTCTCTCCGATAAGGCATTGTCTTGGCGACATGCCATGAGCTTCTAGGAGAACATTTTAGGTAGGGACTTCACTTTATTGTAATGATCAAGGGCCTTATTTTGGTACTTTATACTAATGTCAATTATTATGAGATGGAAATGGAGCATATGGTGGATGTGGGAGGATAAATGAAAATGGAGGTGTGTGGGACAACCAATGTGAATTTTTTAGCTCCAACAACATCAACACATACTCTTCTAGGATATGGGAATTGCTATTGAAATTTTATCTCCTAAGGCTCTCACATTATGAGCTAGTAATATAAATAACATTATGTAATTTTTATTTTATCTAACACCATTTAGTGTAAATAAATGATATTTATTTTTAGTTTGATTTGTTTCTTCATTCTTTCCATAAGAGGAGGCAACTCCACTTTGTGAACCTAGCCCATCTAGGTAAATGAAGAGAAGCAAAGGATCATTAATTTATGGCAAGTGATTGAGGGATCATTTTAAAGTTTTTTCTTGTTGAAATTGTCTTAATCAAATTCAATTTAAATTACAAACTCAACAATTGAGGGATCATTTTTTCCTTTGATTATTGTCAACCAAGATTGTTGTTTTATCAATTGTTTCTCTCATAGTGTTTGTTTTTCCATTATGACGTATTGTTTCATTAAATGAACATCAATCAAGACGATATCATCTTTAAATTGTTTTTAATTCTTTATTTTATGTTTAATTAATTTTTTTTTTAATTATAAAATATCGGATTTGAATGTATCTATGATAACTTTGTCTTCTTAAAAAAGAACACGTAATTTTTTTTTCTCTACACATTTAATTATTTCTCAAAAATTTGTTTGATTGATACTATCCACTTTTTTATATAACTTAAAAAAAATTTGTTTAATTTTTTTTCAAAGATTTGTTTGATTGATACTATGCACTTTTTTATATAATATATTAAAAAATTCTAAGTTGTAGATGGAAATATCTTCATATAATTTCTAAATTAAGATATTTAAAAATATAAGGATAATTATAAGGATGATTCCAATCTATATCTAATCCTTTTGTAAAAGCAACTCTTCTTAAATGAAAGGGAATTTTATAAAAAAAAATAATTTAAAAGAGACAACTCATGTTCCACAAAAATAAATTACATCTCAAAAGAGAAATTCCATTTTATTCTAAAAAGTAGGTAGATCATTACTTATTTCATTTTATTCAAGATTTCTATACTATTGTATATATGGTTTAATTGCATTAATAGGTGAAGCTAAAAAAATTATTGAGAGCTACCAATTATGATATTGATTTTTTGATACATAAGATTTTCTTTATTAATTAAAAAAGGAAACAGATAGTCCATTTGCTATGCAGGAAATTTTAGTATTTCGATGCAAAACCAGAAGCTACCATAATGCCTCCACCTAGAACATAGAACTTAACCATAGAAAAACTTTCAAAATTGGCAGAGCCACAAACTAACCCAAAAAACCCCAATTCAAGCTATCCATTACCAAACTAGAGAAATTACTGAGAAAAGATTTTTTACTAACCAAATTACAAAAACTCATTGAACTTTGCAAATAACTCAAAATTTGTAACCCAGTCGACATCATCAACTGCCATTAACCCTAGCAGCTTCTTTAAATATTCCACTGCAATGACCACTATCATTTGGTGGCGCATGAGAGCTGCCCCACTTAGGTCTAAGAGGAAGGGGTAAAACCTTATCACTTTGTCGATGCTCTATAGAAGCTCCATATCACTTGGTCGCGGGATCCCAGTACCTATAATTGTTGCTTTCAGGATCTCCTCCACGCCGCCAACCAAATCCTTACTAAACAATTTCACTAACAGTTCCTTCACCTCCATCTTGGGGACTTGAATATTGAGTAGAGAAGACAAGAAGCATAAGGAAATGTGTGCATTTCCCCCCATACTCCTTGCATTCAATGTGACTAGAGCCTAGAACCATCTTTACCGCCACAACTACAAGGGGATCAATATTTAGCAAAATATGCTTCAACCTTTAGTCTATTATTTCTCTAAATGCAGCTTGCCTCAACGTCACTAGCAGGGAGATTGGAGTATCCACTCCAAACCATGACAACCCCTCCACCAACAAATTTGCAATGATAAATTTTGAATGCCCAGCCATTGTCATCTGCAGACAATACCAGAGGCCAAGCACACTCTGCCAACCAAAGAACCACCATAAACTAAACACCAACACCCAAAACCTTTACTACGCTACACAAACCGACACCACTTCCTAATAAAAAAAACCTGCATTTATCAAGCATTTCGATCTACACATGAGTGAAAGGTTAATTATTGGCAAGGCTAGCTGTCCCTGCTCTAGTGATGCCGTCCTACATACCTGGCTTTGTATGCTAGGCCATCATTAAAATTCGAGCTCAAATTCCCTTCATTAATGCTCGTACTTATAAAAAACCCTTATTTTATTTTATTTAATTCATTTGTAATTTGTAAAAAATAATTTCAAATAATCTCATAATTATTATTTTCAAATAAAATTATAATGTAAAATAAATAATGTACATTATAATTCTCAATTACGGGAAAAACAATTCTCATAATTAAATAGTTTAAAAATAAAATTAAAAACTCAACTAATATAATATAAATAAAAATTATACTTACTAATTCTAAAGTTTAAAATGGAAAAGAAAAGAAAAATAATACAAATCCTTATAATTAATTAAATACTAAACAAAAACAATACGTATATGCAAAAAGAATGTACATTATAATTCCCATTCTCATTATTTAAACAATTTTAATTTTTTATAAAACTCAACTAATATTATCTAAAACAAATTATAATTACTAAATGTTTAGTTTACCTATTCAAAATTTTAAAATGGAAAAGAAAATAAAAAGAAGACAAATCATTATAATTAAATACCAAAAAATAGTACAATCCTTAGAATTAAATACTTAAAAAAAATAATATGTATATGCATAGAGTATTTTGTTAACCAAGTGGTTTGTAAATTACCAAGCAAGGAGTAAAACGATAGAATAGTCAATTTAGTAGAATAAAAAATAATTTCGTCTAGCACTTGGTAATTTAGGGCTTGTAAAACAAATAATATTTACATGCCTGTAAAAAAATAGAATAAAAAATACTTTAACCACATGCGATAGCAAATATTATGCAACATGGGTAGAAATAAATTATATGCAATTCGTATAAGATATTATGCAACGTGGGGCAAAATTTTGCAAGTAAAGTATTACTATAATGTGATAAAATCAAGAAAAGGGTATCAATGAACCAAATAGTTTCAAGGGTTGGCAGTTTGATATCAACCATCGATTGGCAGTTTTAGGTTTGTCTTCTTCAAATAGGATATGCCTTCAATGTAAAATATATAGCCCCATCCCGATAAATAGCACCAACTTTTTCAAAATATTGGAGAAAAATACATTAAACCCTTAATTAACCCTCAACCCTCAACCCTCAACCCTAGTTAAACCCTAATCCCTCATAACCCCTATACCCTCTACCCTATACATTGGACCCTCAACCCTAATCCATCAACTGCATACATACCCTCAACCCCTATACCCTCTACTGACCTATACAATATTGGAACCTCAACCCTAATCCCTCAACCATATACCCTCAACCCTCTACCCTCAACCTTAAATCCTCAAGCCTCAACCCTTAAACCCTCTATCCTCTATATACCCTCTGATCTACCCTATACATTAAACCCTTAACCCTCAATTCTCAACCCTCAACCTTTAATCCATCAACCCTCAACCCTTAAACCCTAAACCCTCAACCCCTATACCCTCTACCCTCTACCCTCTACATTGGAACCTCAACCCTAATCGAACTTCAACAATATTATACCCTCAAATGTCCTAGCTATACCCTAAACCCTCTACCCTCAACCCTTAATAACATCCCTCAACCCTAAACCCTTAACCCTAAACCGGCCTTAAACCTTCCACCCTCTTATACCCTAAACCCTAAACTGACGCTAAACCCTCTATGTCACTCTATCCTCAACCTAATACCCTCTTATACCCTCGACCCTAATCCATCAACCCTAGTAATCCCTTAACCCTTAAACCCTTAAACCCAAGCAAATTACTCTTTACCCTAATCCCTCAACCCTCAACCTTTAATCCCTCAACCCTTAAACCCTCAACCCTCTGCAAGTACCCTTAAACCCTAACCCCTCAACCCCTATACCCTCTACCCTATATATTAATGGACCCTCAACCCTAATCCTTGAACCATATACCCTTAACCCTCTACTCTGAATCTTAAACCCTCAACCCTCAACCCTTAAACCCTAAACTACCCTTACACCCTCTACCCTCTACCCTCTACCCTATATATAAATTGGACCTTAATATAACTAACCCTAATCCTTGAACCATATTATACCCTCTACCCTTGACCCTAATCCCTCAACCCTAATCCATTAACCCTAGTTAAACCCTGAAACCCAATTACTAAACTCTCTACCCTAATACCTCAACCCTTAATTAACCCTTAACCCTTAACCCTCTACCCTCAACCCTCAACCCTCAACCCTAGTTAAACCCTAATCCAGCCTCAACCCATATATCCTTTACCCTATAAATTAGACCCTCAACCCTAATCCCTCAACCTGTATATAACCTCAACCCTCTACCCTCAACCTTAAATGTCCCTCAAGGCTCAACCCTTAAACCCTCAGCCCTCAATTCTCAACCCTCAACCCTAGTTAATCCCTCAACCCTCAACCCTTAAACCCTCAACCCTCAACCCCTATACCCTCTACCCTCTACATTGAAACCTCAACCCTAGACCTTCAACCATATTACACCCTCAAAAATCCTAGCTATACCCTAAACCCTCTACCCTCAACCCTTAACATCCCTAAACCCTAAACCCTTAAACCCTAAACCGGACTTAAACCTTCTACCCTCTACCCTCAACCATAATCCCTCAACCCTATACCCTCAACCCAATACCCTAAACCATAAACTATTAAACCCTCTACATCCCTCTACCCTCAACCCAATACCCTCTTATACCCTTGACCCTAATCCCTCAACCCTTAAACCCTTAAACCCATGTAAATTACTACTCTCTACCCTAATCCCTCAACCCTCAACCCTTAATTCTTCAACCCTTAAACCCTCGACCCTCTACCCTCTAACCTCAACCCTCTGCAAGTACTCTTGAACCCTAATCTCTCGACCCCTATACCCTCTACCCTATACATTGGACCCTCAACCCTCTACTCTCAACCTTAAACCCTCAACCCTCAATCCTTAAACCCTAAATTACCCTTACACCCTCTACCCTCTACCCTATATATACTTTGGACCCTAAACCCTAATCCTTGAACCATATACCCTCTACCCTCAACCCTAGTTAAACCATTAATAAACCCAATTACTAAACTCTCTACCCTAATCCCTCAACCCTCAACCCTTAATTAACCCTCAACCCTCAACCCTCAACCCTATACATGATTGGACCCTCAACCCTAATCCCTCAACGTATGTACTATATGCATACTCTCAACCCCTCTAGCACTCTCTACCCTATACATGATTGGACCCTCAACCCTAATACCTCAACCATATATCCGCAACCCTCTACCCTCAACCTTAAACCATCAAGCCTCAAGCCTTAAACCCTCTACCCTCTACCCTCTGATCTACCCTATACATTAAACCCTCAACCCTCAATTCTCAACCCTCAACCCTTAATCCCTCAACCCTTAAACCCTAAACCCTAAACCCCTATACCCTCTACCCTCTGCATTGGAACCTCAACCCTAATTGACCTTCAACCATATACCCTCAAACGTCCTAGCTATACCCTAAACCCTCTACCCTCAACCCTTAACATCCTTGAACCCTAAACCCTTAAAACCTAAACCTTAAACCTTTACCCTCTATCCTCTACCCTAATCCCTCAATTGGCCTATACCCTCAACCCTCATACCCTAAACCCTAAACTGCTAAACCTCTATGTCCCTCTACCCTCAACCTGGACAATACCCTCTTATACCCTCAACCCTAATCCCTCAACCCTTAAACCCTTAAACCCAAGTAAATTAATCTCTACCCTAATCCCTCAACCTCAACCCTAATCCCTCAACCCTTAAACCCTCTACCCTCTACCCTCAACCCTCAACCCTAAAATACCCTTAAACCCTAATCCCTCAACCCCTATACCATCTACCCTATACATTGGACCCTTAATCCTAATCCTTGAACCATATACCCTCAACCCTCAACCCTTAAACCCTAAACCCTTACACCCTCTACCAGCTCTACCCTCTACCCTAGTATACATTAAACCACCCTCAACCCTCAACCCTTAATATCTCAACCCTTAATCCATCCTTCCCTCTCTACGCTAATCCCTCAACCCTATACCCTCAACCCAATACACTTAAACCTTAAACCATTCAACCCTCTACATCCCTCTACCCTCAACATCCCAATACCCTCTACCCTAGTAGACCCTAGTAATCCCTCAACCCTAATCCCCCAACCCTTAAACACAAGTAAAATCTCTACCCTAATCCCTCAACTCTCAACCCTTAATCCCTCAACCCTTAAACCATCAAGTACCCTCTACCCTCTACCCTCAACCCTCAAGTACCCTTAAACCCTAATCCCTCAACCCTTATACCCTCTACCCTATACATTGGACCCTCAACCCTAATCCTTGAACCATATACCCTCAACCCTTAACCCCTCAATCCTCAACCCTTAATCTGCACAAAGTACAACAGTAAAGATAAAATTTTCTTTGTTTATGATTATCTGGAGGAATAAATGGGTATATACAAAGGGAATGTTGGTGATAGTATGGATCTTGTCACACAAATTGTTACATTTCATGTTAAATACAATGAAAAATCAAATGCAATAGATCTTTTGATGCAAGTGAAATGTAGGAAAGCAATTGAAGGCTAGTGAATATTGGGGAAGGATTTTTTGTTCTAACACCCTTAATCCCTACTAGATCATAACAATTAGATGCTAAATTAGGCACTAAATTTGGCACTATATTAGGTGCTAAAACAAGCTCTAAAGCAGGTGCTAAAATAGGCGTTACATCAAGTGCTAATATGGGCGCTAACGTAGATGCTAATCTAGTTGCTAATTTAGGTGCAATTTGGGTGTTACCGTAGGCATCATTTTTGGTGCTAATCTTGGCATTAATCTAGGTGTTAATATGGGTGCTACACTAGGAGTTAATATTGGTGCCAATCTTGGTGCTAATTCCAACACTAATTTCGGTGCTAATTTGCGCTTGAATCAATGTCAGATTATTCTGGTTGGTGCAAAAAATGCCAAAAATAGCACCATCTTGAAAAATAGTTCCGACTTTTCCCAAAAAATGGAGAAAAATACATTAAAACAGTGGGTGGAAGCAAAAAATGGAGCAAAAAAGGGAGCTAATCATAGGGATTTATTGTAGTGTATTGTACATACCCCTAAGGTAGCAAACAAGAAGAGGCCCACCATTGAGGCACTTGAGTTTTCTCCCCCTGCTGTTGTTGCATCTACTTATCCATCTGCTTCTCCATCTCTTCCTCCTATTTTTGTCTAGGAGTCACTCCCTCCACCAAAAATGACTATGATGGATACTTCGATGGATGAACATGAGTCTTTTGTTCCTTCCTAGGTTGCAGCGTCTAGCTCTCAGAGCCATAGAAACTGCCTTATGCATGAGCATAAGCATTAGAGGAAGGCTTTGGCCACTGAACAGGCTACCTTGTGGAAGGAGGAATGGGAGCTAGAAGCTCTTGCTTTGGCATCTTCTTTTGTGTCCTCCTCTTCCACCCTTTTTTCTTTAGTTCCCTCCACCTCAATCTTGCTTTCGGCTCCCCCTGTGAGCATGAATGATCCCCACTTGAAGAGGGTAAAAGTACTCATTGCTCCTTCGACTGAGCCTCCCCTTTTGATGTCCCTTTCAAACATCCCACCTTTCTCAAACCCTGTAGACATGTCGAACACCTCAATGGTGTTTGCTAGGATTTTATCCTCTTCCTCCTTTCTCTTTGCTTCATTTGTGGGGATGTCACATCCTCTTATGAAGTGAAACATGGAGGATGACCTTGCTAGAAATGGGGGTCAAAAGAAGGGATCGCCTTCTTCGGAGGTTGGTTTTGCATTGTCCTACATCATCTTAATGATGGAGGAAACCCCAACGTCCCTAAATTTTTTCATTCCTCCCAAGTTTTTTGGTGAGGCCAACAATGGATCTCAGGTGCCTCCTCCATTTGCCATTGAGTTGACACATGACACTCTTGTAAAGTGCATGTTCAACTCTATAGATGATTTCCTGGCTTTGTTAGTGACTTTCACAAGATCATTAACATTTACCTCACAAGAACTGAGTGAAGAGGACCTTGAGGGGCCCTCTTCCTTGGATCTTATTGCAAGAGAGTTAGATGGTACCCCCTTGTCATTCCACCCTTGTAGGCTCATCTACCTTCCCATTATGATGATTTATACTAGGAGAATGACAACCTCTTGGTTGATGAGGACTAGGAGGCGCCTCTTCTTTATTTATAGATTAGATTATGTGTGTTTTTTTGTTTCCTTGTACTTGTTTTGTGTGTTCCTGGAGGACCCTTACCACCCTCATAGGTGCTTGGATACAGGAGTGTTTTTGTGTCATAAAACTTCTTCTATTTATCACATCATTCTTCTATTTGTTGTGCTTTGATTTTTGACAACTGGGGATGATGCAAAGTGTTGGGGGAATTTAGGCATCCCTTCCATGTTGAACCAATTTTTTATTTTCATTTTGTTTTCACTTTCCCTTCTTCACATGCTTTGAAATGGTAGGGGTTGATCATAGTTTATTTATATATTATTATATCTATTTATCTATATTTATGAGCAACTCTAACCCCGAAATATTAGATCCCCTGTCTCTTGTTCATTATTTCATTGTTTCTCCTTTCTTTTTATCTTTCTCTCTTCTTTTCTTGCTTTGTAATGTTGTGGTACTTATGTGTTGTACCTCGTGTGTGTGACAAAATTACCATGGTTGCATCTCATCATGTTCCACGGGCCACAACGTCATTTTTATCCTTGCTTTTCTCACCTTAGGATGCCACGTGCCTTTATGTTTGAAACACACCATCCTAAGGGGGGAAAATCATATCATTTTGGTTTTTAGAAGGTGTATTCAGTGGCCAATGAATCCCTTTTTGAAATCTCTATTTTTCAAAAATTGCATTCTTCAACATGGATCCCTAGAAAAAATTTTCTTTCATCACAAATTCATAAGATAAAATCCAATCTTTCCCTTGCAAGGGAGAATTCCTTCTTTTGATTTCCTTGATGAAATGAATCTTTCAGAAAGATTCCTTGATGCTAGAATTATTGGCAAAAAACTCCACCTCTTTTCAAAATGTTACCACTTTCAAATAGAGCGTCCCTTGAGTGGACCCATTTTCTTTTGAAGGGTTCCCGAGGGACCCCTTTGAAATCTTCTCCTTTAATTATTGACTGTTTGCGTGACTATCTACCTATGTGGCTTATTGATATCTAACATGTTTTGTATGTAGATTAACATGTTGTTTTGTAGGTGCACCTATGAAGCTACTTTTCAATCAACCTTGCAAGACCGAGTACCAATAAGGCCCCATCAGACTCTGTGAAGTCTCATACATTTGGCTTCCTTTAGGACTGAGCACCTGGGGGCTCCTCCTTTGCAAGTCCAAGGACCTGTGAAGTGCTTACATCTTGTGGAATATCTTTGTTTATCTTTGTAGGACCAAGCACTTATAGAGACCCTTTTTTTCACTTTTCCGTAGGTCTACGGATCTGCAACACACATTTGTTCAACTCTCCTTAGGTCTGAGGACCTATGGAGCGATCTCCTCTTCTTGTGCTTTTAGGTGGTTCAAATTACGGTCTACTTCCTTGATGGAACAAGTATACTTTCTTTGAACTCTTTTGATCTATTTTACCTCACACATGGTAGCACATATGCTTGCTAAAGTGGGGGTAAAATGTGATGGAGTGAATTTTTCACCCCTTTCAAATTCCCCATTTACACCCCTTATCTCATAAAAATCAAACCCTTTGACGCTTTTCCAACTCATCCATTTGTTTTCCACCCACTTGGAAAATTTTTGTAGTGTCTGTGGGGTAATTTTTATCGGGGATGTTAGCATGACATGTAGACCTCTACATGGTGCACTATCATCCTAACAAATTTCCTGCCTCTAGAATCTATAGAGGCATTACACTTATCCATTGGTGATGAAGAGTAATGCCCCTGTGCCCTTGACTAACTTTGAATGACTCTTTTGGGCTTCTACTCACCTTCAAATGTCTATCTTTCCCATTCATTCGAGCTTCTACACATTTCTTGAAGCACACTTGCTACTACACACTTCACTTCATAACACTTTCTCCATTGTTGAAGCTCCAAGGTGACACTCTGCTGGCTTTTTCTCACATTTTTTGCGACAATGGTGGCACTCACAAGCTTGCGAGCTCACATCTCCCTTCACGTGCTTGAAGGAATCTTGTTTGGGAGGTGATATCCATTTCATTTAGCATCGTTATTTGATTTACATAGCATATTTATTGTTATCATTACATGGCATTGCTTTCTTTCCATATTTTCTTTATCACATTTTATATATCATGGCTATTCTAGCTATCTGTGGAGGTGGGAACACCGAAATGAGGGTTTGACTATGGAAATCCCCGAAACAACTCCAATATTTTTCCCCATTGCACTGTGTGTAGGTGTTCACATTTGTGTGGAGCTTGCGGGAGGCTGAACCACCCTTGAGTTGCATTTCTACCACCTTTTCTCTTATCAACTTCTATCTTTTAAGTTAAAGTGCTATTCTTGTCATTTCAATAGATTAGCTCTTTATGCTTTCTGTCATTATATAAAAATCATTTTATTAGGTAGTTAGTGAGTTTTTGTTAAGTCTTGACTGTCCATCGCACTTTATGTCTGTACAAACACCAACACCCAACCGAGACACTAGCACATCGTGTTGTCATTTTGTCTCTTGTGCTAGGGTCCTCTAGCATAGAGCTTCCCAGGTCATAATCTCTACTTGAGAATTTTCTCACCTGATTCCTTAAACCTCTCGGGTTGGCAGAAGGATAGTGGCAGGTCAATTTTCCTTCCTTTTCACCCTCCTAAAATATTAAACTTACCTTAAAAAATCCTTAGCATGAGATAGATTAGAGAAGTTGATTATTCTAGACCCTCTCATGACCTAGGGTCCTGAGCAGTTGACCCCCCACCTCTAAAAATGTACTATAAAGATATAATCTTAGATACCATATATCATGATCACATGTTGGATTATGATTGGGTTGGAAAAAAAATCATAAGATCTATAATGTCAAACAAAGAGACTATATTAATAGACATAGTTAAGGATAAGCGAGTGAATGACCACTTGACCTTGCAACTTAACACCACACAAGGTGAAACTATTTATTGCTTCCTATTATGAAATTACATTTATATATCTTTATTGTGTGTTTGGTGGTAGTTGAATACATAATATTTTAGCAAGAGAAGAAGTTAATTGAGGAAATTTCATGAGAATAATAAGAAAAAGGATTAGTATGAAAATTATCTCAAAAACCATCTCCAAAAAAAAATGACTAACATTTACTAACCTGCTTTGATAAATTGATTATAAAATAATATAAAATTTACTCTAGATGTATTGCACAAATGGCCTTAAACATGTGCTGATTGAGCATAAAGAGGCTTCCCATCAAGTTCAACATGTATTCTAATATAATCTATAAAAATGATTAGTATATCCTAACTTACTCTGATACCATGTTAGAATTTAGGATCTTAGGACACTAATCATTATATACAAGTTATAAAATAAATAAAATGATAATCATACAAGCATAGATTTTAGAAATTACACAATATTTACATGGGGAAAATCCTTTCGGATAAAAATCCCCATTAAGCATCATTTTATTAAAACACTTACAATAATGGTATATTATAACATAGACCAAACTTGGGGAACACTTCTCCATACTTCCACATGACCAACATACCTCATGTGCATAGTGATATAGTTCACAATATAATCTCCAAATTCCTCATCTCACAAATGAGAGAGAACCTCCCTAAATATAGGAGGAAGGGTGACATAATACTTGAAACAGTATTAGTCACACCTGTTCAACAACCCCCATTCATAAATATTCAATAATCTAATTATTAGACTATAATTATTTCAAATGGGATATGATTAATAAGCATATAATATATAAGGTTTTATAACCTTATATTAGAACAATATAAAAATGTTAAAAGAGTATGACTCCTAATAACATTATGTTCTATTGTCATTGATGTCAAAAAGATGGAGTTTTCTGATGATGTTGTCTCTATTGTCAACAAAATGGTAGTGTGTGGATGGTTGCATATGCTACAATCAAAATGTTGGTCAGAAAGTATTATGTATGATGTTGGATGTCATGAGTTGCTATAACAATTGTTTCCTATTGCTCATGAATAAGTGAATGACTATGTGAATGTTGTATTCACTGTCTATTGATGTAAAATGTATAAAGAATTTTTTACAGTCAATGGCTCAGGAAGTTGCATTGAAAAGCTCCAGAGAATGCTCTCGATTCCTCTACATTTAAAGATATGATCTTATGGTTTAAAAATTAGATAGAGTCAAGTGTGAAGCATGTTTTTTCAAAAAGGTTACCCAAAGTATTTTTCAATCTCTATAATCCAAGCCTTAGCTCTTGCTTCGATAGCTTTACCATTGAACTTGGGCGGTGCTACTCTTTTGAGGTCTTTCCCAAGCTCTTCCTTAATTCATCCTCGTGGACTTGCCCCTGGACCATTGTCTCCTTGATTGCCTTATGTATTCCTACAGTCCCAGTCCTTGCGTGCCACTCAGAATTCTTGCTCTATATGATCTATGTGGGACTCTTTCCGATTCAGAAGCTCTAGAATTTTCTCTAGCCTCTTATTAGGTTTGTTATCGAAACCAGTACCACCCCTGTCTTGCTTGATGGTCACCATGACGTACCACACTTATCCTCCATCACATTCACATTTATCACATCTCAACACAAGGTTCTATGAATAAACATTCTTATGCTACATCACATAATTTTTCATATGCATACATTCCTCATTCTAGAAGACATACCCATTCATGCATAACACACATTTTAGAGTCCTTCACTGAACACACAAAAAAAATATTATCTAATTTTAATTATATTTGTGATAGGGCAAAAATACTTGTTAGAAAACAAGCAACAAACAAAAGAGTGCAAACAACTATAAACACCCTACACCTCAAGATTAGCCTAGTTGATTCAAAACAAAATAAAAACAACAAATAGAGTGGATTCACTTTGTCTTGAATCAATTGTTTAGTTGGCCCTTTGATCTTTGATGTTGTATGCTCCTTTGGTGGCAAGAGATGCAAGCTATGAGATGAGATGAGGATGGAAAATGAGTGAAGATGGATGCAAGTATGAGGATTTGGCTAAGTATGGCTCAAGAGGAAATTTTGCAAGAGTTTGGCTAGCATAAATGATCTCCTCCAAAATGAGAGAAAAGAGGGGGTATTTATAGAGAATTTTGGACTCTCTAGGGAAATGAATGGTTGAGATTGAGCCACCAAGATCAAGATGTAGGGCTAAGGTGAGTTGAGAACTCACAAGCCCTCACATCTTAACATGTGGCATGTGAAGTGGCTTGAAAAGTGGGATGTGGACATGAGTTGGAAGGAGAGTACATGACATGGAGGTACTACATAGTACCTTGGGATTGGGAGAAGATCTCTCATAAAGGAGGTCCTTGTCCCCATGTGGGTGAGAGGACATGTGAGGAATTAAAAATTCCTAAAATATCCTCATGGGGATGAGAAAATGAATTTTAAATTCCAAGGAATGCATAGGGGGATTAAATGTGAATTAAAAATTCACATGGGGAATGGAGTGCCTTCTCCAAAAGGAGAAACCTTTAAGAAGGTTGATTTAGGATATATTCCATAAATGATATGGGGATTAGACTGGCCTAATTAAGTGATTAAGGTTGTGAAAGTACTTGATTAGACAAATTAATGACATATTAGAGGCAAGTGGGAAATTATGGAGGATGTGACCCTAATGATGATTAGGGGTGTGCACATCTTAACCATAAATTAATTATGATGGTTAAGAGGGATTAGAGACCAACTTGCAAAAGTTGGAGGATGTGACAATGAGAGAGAAAGTGAGGAATTAAAATAAATTTAAAATTCAAGAGATAATATGACTAAATTAAATAAAGTGATATATTTATTTAATCTAGAGAGGAAAGAGGGGAAAAGTATTTATTAAATTAAATACTTTGGAAACCTTATGTAAGACACGAAATATTAATTAAATGAATGATTTAATTAATACCGGCAAAGAGGATGAAGTAAATGAGCAAAGGGATGATTAAGGTGATGCCTTTGACCATATGGAAGTGGCCAAATTTAGATGTCTACAATATTTAAGGTGAAATTCAATAGACCTTTATTTACAATAGGCTTCTTGTTACATCATTATGATTTCTTGGCATCAAAAAGAGGACATTCCTTGGGGTCCTCATTTGAATTTACATCAAACTTTACAGAAGAGGATGGTTGGGCAGTAGTACACAAAATTTCCTTTTCCTCTTTAGTCAACAAGGGTGCATTGGGTCCACACCCTAAAGGCCAGTCTCAGATTGCAGAAATATTTTTGATCTTAGGTGTTCCCTTCTCAATCTTCAAGCCTCTCTCTATCTTGAGTCATGTAAGAGCCTGAGCTAGTGTTTCATCATCGAGAATTTCTAATTGAACCTCCAACTTGGCGTTTCCTTCTTTTATGTCATTCTTACGCGAGGTTCTAACAATTTTCCCTTTCCTTCATCATTCCTTTGACCTTCCCATTCCTATAGTCAATTTAGGTTGGATCAATTCTGAAGATATCCAAATTTTGGGTCAAGGGTCAAATACCCTAGTCAACTATGGTAGACTGAAAAGGCCTAGAGTTGAACCCTAAGCTCTGATACCAAATGTAGTAAACCATCCTAAATTATTACTTTTAAAACATTATTGTATTTGACATATGAATATATTCCAAATTTTAAAAATACATAACTAGTGCTCTAAAGTCAATCTTAGCTACACATGTCCATTTAAAATGAGTCAATGATTCATATATTCACTTCAAAAGTCAAATTACAATATCAAGTTTGACTTGGATCCTAAGGCCACAAAGTCATTACATTGTTCACTTTACATCAAATACATGAATGTATTACATCAAGTTACATCTTAGACTAAAATAATCATGTGAACAACTAAGGTTCTTCTTTGACGCTCACCTCCATTGGTGGACAAGAACATGGTTTAAGCACTTTACAACCCAACCATGAAGCTTACGCTTCCCTGGTATTCTTCTATCTTGAAGAATGTCCGACCTTGCATAAAATTTTTAACAAGAGAACAATCTGCAAGGTGGAATTTGGTGTGTGCCCATACATGATCAACATGTAATTTCTATCTACAAGTTAGAAAAGAAAGTGCAAGATCTATGCTAGGAATGGTAGAGAGTGAAATCACATAGTTCATACATACAAATGAACTACATTGCTTGGTCAAGCATAATAAATGTGTTGCAATGACAATAAACAATAGTTTCTGATAAAGAAAACCTATACTCTTAGAACTCCATTTCGGCAACCATTCTGGAAGGTAACTTTCTAATATACATCTCATAACAACTATCTACCCTCTAACAACATCTACCCTGAGGTGCTCTAGTCAACTAAGGTATCATTGTTTTGTTCAAGTATTAAAATATTCTTTCACAAATGTCTTCAAAATAAGAATCAAATTACTAATTCAATCTCTAAACATAAATCAAATTTATGATTCACAGAGTATTTCAATAATTAGTCATATCATTCTTATGACTATTTTCTACATTTCATCATAAGGATTTTCCATTTAAAAATATAATAAAACAAAAGAAGGTATGTCACAAGTATGTGTATGTATATAGATGAAGTCTATGTGCATACACATATATGTGCCTACTTGTGTTTAAAATTTGTGCATACATTATGAAATAAATCATTAAATCAGATTGCAATATTAAAATAGTATTCCATTAGATGATTCTTGTCAAAATAAAGAATCATAACGAGTGGGTAAGTGCACCAAGATGGTCACACTTTGTGGCCAAACAAGAAAAAAACAAGACATAACGCGAACCGCGTTCGCGTTATGTCTTTTTAAAAGCAAAAAAAAGCAAATCCAAATATCATTTCTCATTTCATTTTTTCTGTGTTTTAGCTCTGCCCGCGGCCAAAAACCCTGTTATACGCACTCGCATTCTTGGAGAGGTGATTTCTTCAAAATTCATCAAGAGCAATTGGATTTCTTCACAAATATGGCGCCACGACGACGAAGAGATGCAAGAGGTAAGTATTGTTTGGTATTTGTTTTGAATTTGTTAGTTTTAAATTGATTTTGTTTGTTTTAGTTTAGAAATGATTTTTTTTTTTAATTTGTAGGAAATCCTCAACAAGAGGAGGAAAATCCTCAACCAAATTAGCCTCAACAACAAAATCAACCTCCCCCACCATTCTCTCAATACCCTCCTGGCACTCAAGAAAATTTGAGGAGTGAAATTGAAAACAATAGAAAAGAAGTTGAGGATCTTATTAGTAGGTTGAGTGATCAAAATTCTTCAACCACAAAAAGAATACATCTAGCAAATTCATTGAAGGATTTGTTAAGAAATGTAAATGCAATTACCCAACAAATATCTGGATGGCAAAATAGGAGGCAAACATCAAGGGTATATTATGCATACAAATTATCATATAAACAAGTAAAAGATTTAAAGATTACTAAAGGCGATTTGTGCTCTCTATTCACTGACCCTAGAACAAATCAAAATCTCACCCTCAATGCAAAGAGGTTTCCTATTCATTGGTGCCACCACCAAGAGATTAGGAACCATTTTTATGACTGATGGTATATGGTCTTTGATTACCCACCGTGCAATAACTATGAAGTCCCCCAATATTTTCTTAGGAAATTATACTGTGAGTTTGTATTGAACCAAATCCTGAATTATTTTGATATGAGGGAGTTTCAGGGGAGAGGTGGGGGCCTGATGGTGAGGGCTCCCGCTGCATAAATAATCCCACACCATGTGGGGAGACGACTCACTAGGCTTCTGCTGAGCAGACCAGATGCCGGTAGTTGCAAAGGAGAGTGCTGATGTAGAGACTTTGTAGGCGATCACATCCTTGACTCAGAGTGTCATCCACCACACTAGCCCCATTGTACAGCGCAATCTAGGGGAGTCTTCAGGTGGTGGCCTTCGAGGCCATGTGTGTCGATCTTGTGGAGCCACTTGTTCGTATGACCCTACCGGCCCTCAGGAGGGTGCTACGCAGGATCCATATGCTTCTACGCAGCCTGATCCGTATGCATCTATGGGGATGGAGAGGGCGGCTGACATTCTGCATGATGCATATGGTATTGACAGTCAGGTAAAATTGAACATGTTCATTGAATTTAGTTTATTAAATTTTGATTGTGAAATGCAAGATTAACTAATTTAGTTTTATTATTTTAATAAAATTGTAGGGTCACAGTGTTGACCCTGGGTACACCAATCAATCTACTTATTTATGTAGTACACCTATCAGTGGGGTATGTAAAGTTAGTAAACAATTATAAATTGATTACATATGTTAATAGCATTTTTTTACGAATGGTATTTTAATATGTGATTTTGGATGTTGAACATGGTGTTGTTGGAGGTTTCATGAACACCTGAAAGGTAGATTTGCTTCAAACTTTCACCCAGGTAATATAGAATAAAGAGAACTTAAAGTTAATGAATTCTAAGTTTAATCTAGGATTTGTATATATAGTCATAAGAGTATATGGGTTCACTAGGTTATTATTTGAAATCTTTTAAGAATGGTCCTACCATGATTGTTTGTCTTAGAATTCCTACACTAGCAAGCTATATATAATAAAAATTTAACATGGAACCGACAAAGGTAGAGCTACATTCTACTCCATCCTATATAATTTTTTGTGATGTCAACGTAACCAAGAATAAGACTATGGATGTCCTACATGATGTCAATGTAACAAAAAATAAAACTTCTATCCTCGACCCAATCTATCAACCAAGACTCCTTCAATATCTCCTAGATGCTTGGAGATGCTTAAGACTAGGTCAAAATACCCTATATTCTCTTCATTTGTTGCATAGCTCATCAAGTTTCCCTATATGTTCTCTAACTAATCATGATTTCATGGAAATAAGTTATAATTACTCATTAAACTCTCAACTATTGGAGCCTCCTCAAACTTTCCCATAGGATGTGGAAAATGCTTAGAAATGATTAAATTCCCTAATAGGGTGTGGGAGATCTTTTAGGAAAACATTTGACACTAATTTGATCCATTGAATTCTTCTTCATTCTTATATATTTCTCAAATATACCTTGCAATACCCCTATCATACCTAAATCTACTACATTCATGTCCTTGTTAGCTAGCATGTAGGTGATATAGTATGGTCCATGAATTTTTATGTCTCTTTTTCATTTTTCTATACACCCTCTTTATCTCACTATTAGGTCCTCACAAAAAGAAAAAGAAAACATTACTTTTTCTCATCTAAGGCCCCTAAGCGAAACCCTTAGATGCAAGGATTCAAAGACATCAACCATGTGGTATAAAATGACTAAATCCCAAAGATGATCTCAGAAAATGAAAGAGTTTGGAAAGGCTAGAGAGCTACACCGTGACTCGTGAGAAACTTCAATTTTCAAAAACAAAGCCAATTAGGTTATGTATTACGATCGACAAATATTTGGTGGAAGAGGAAGAAATGACTGAACTCGAGGCCCACCTTATATCGATTTTGATATTCAACCATGAGAGCGTAAGAGAGCTAATATCATGTATCAAAATTACGCATGCATTCTTCCACCCAATGGATAAGGAGATGATTACTTTTCTTCATTTTCTTATTTGCATAACTATATCATGGCATGGAACCATGAAGACCAAGGATGTCCAGTTTTATGGAGGTAATGGATGGTCCAACTTAGGAGGGGGAAAGAAGGTCAATGTATGATCTTGATGAATGAGGAAGAGGGGTTGGTCAGACAAACCAGGGGCACCTAGTCATGAGTAGGGACCTATAGGTTAGATTGGTGAAGTAAAGCACCAAGGAGGTCTTACAAGGAAAGGCCTAGAGTAGGTACATACAAGGAAAGGCTCTTGCCTGCCTGCTCCTCTTCCTCTATTTGAACCTCCTTGAGGTCCTCTACCCCGGTTATGTCCACCTCTTGTAGATGTTTCACCTCCATGCTCTATGAGTTTTGACTCTCCTTGGTTTCGGTCATCATTTCACCTTGGTAGCCACCATATCCTCTTTGATATCTGCCTTTGCCTCCGCCTCTTAGAAGTCCTGGATCTTGCTTCCTCTTACTCTTCTCTTCAATCTTTAATGCCAATTGATAACATTGGTGCACTATTTTGGGGCTTAAGAGAACCATCTCCTCTTGAATGTTCCACTTCAAACCGTTGAGATACCTTGCCACCTTGATACTTTCATCCTCTGTGACATTGGACCTCATGCAAAGTCTTTGAAACTCCTCAGTATAAGAACTCACATCCTAATCTCTTTGCCTCAAACTCTATCTCCTCTTATGCAACTAAATTTCATAGTCTTCAAGTAGGTATGCTTCTTTCACCTTGGCAACCATTCCCTTCCAAGTAGAGATAGGCTGCTTGCCTTCCTTCTCCCTCTCTGTCTGAATCAATTTCCACCAAGTTAAGGCAGAACCTCTTAGTCTTGATTTAGCCACCTTTACCTTCTGTGCTTCAGTGAATCCATCGCACTCAAAATGGTTTTCCATTCCCTCTATCCAATCCATAACTAAATCAGCTTCCATCTTTCCACTAAACAATGGTACTCCTTCAAGTGTTTTTCCACTCAAAGCTCTTAATGCTTTCAAGAAGGGATCCTTCAATATAGGATCGTGTTCGTGATTCTATCCTCCTTTGCAACCTCTTTCTTCTTTTGCTATTCTTCCATCAAACCGCATAACACCCAATGCTTGCTCGTTGGTCTTTTACAACTTCTCTCCTCAATACCCTATTGTCTTCCTCATTTCTTCAACTCCTTCAATAACTCAAAGATTTGTTACCAAGGATGCTATAGAACCACTAGACTCTATCTCTGACATACAAGATCAATCCCAAATCTTTTGCTTGCTCTGATACCAATCTGATAGGGAGAGGGGTTGGAGGAATCAATCACTGATTCCTGCTCTAGGCCTTTCCTTGTAAGACATCCTTGGTGCTTTGCTTCACCAATATAACCTATAGGTCCCTACTCATGACTAGGTGCCCCTGGTTTTTCTGACCAACCCCTCTTCTATCACAAACTCCAACCACCAAGTCCACCTTGGTTCATTGCCACAACTCTTCCTTAGCCTTTACACTATACTAAAGACCAATCTTCCTCAACACTTCATCAACTCTTGCAGGGGTAGTGATAAGTCTTAAAAGGCTTCAAACTATCCTCCAAAGGTGTTTGAACAACCTCCAAGACTTCAACTTCCCATCGCTCTCACCAATCCTTTAGCTAGGGTTTGAAAGGCTAGCAGCCCTTGAGCCCCTATTAGGTCTCCTTCACCTACAAAACAAGTTAGAACTCACAAATCTCAAAAGACTCTACTATTTTTCAAGGTTCTTGGTTCACATGGACAACACCAAAGATTCTTGAGGTCTCAGCCTTCCAATTGGGTCCGCAGACAAAGCTCAACATGAAATGGAGCAAAAACTAGGGTTTTAAGCCTTCCCTTGACAATTAGCAAACTTCCAATTTGTTTACACACCAAATGGACAGATGGAGCCTTCTCCTTCATGTAGTAACAAGGTAACACACCACCCTACCTCCTCCAAGAAGAAAATCCTCAATGGCTCAACACCCCTGCAAGATTTGTGACTTGCACAACAAGTTTTTCCTAGCCGGACCTGCACTGGCTCGCCTAGGGCATCACTTTGCTAGCAACTCCTACACTCAAACAAAACCTACCAACTAACATATGTACAAGCATGGTGTCTAGGCACTGCTTCCAAAAGGTCATACGGTTTGTACAGTGGAAAAGTGCTCTAGCACCCCATTTACTCAACACTGCCTGTTTCAGGCCAGCAAGCACAAAGAAACCAAAATATTTACAAAGAGACAAGAAAATGATTGAAATAACTATCTAAAGGCTACAAAAAACTTGTACTGGATTTATTCTACATCCTACACACAACACAAAACCAGATTTAATCCATTAGAGCCTTCTTTCAGACCAAAAAATAGAAAATTTCACTCAAAAAATTGTTTTCCTTCAATTTCCAACAAAACAATCCATACAAACGTACTTTCAACCTTGCAAAAAGGTCGAGGAAAACTTTAAATATGCTTTCCCAATAGTTATTTTTCCAATGGGCCCTTCTTGGCTGCTCAAACACAAAAGGAGCATGTTTTTGCAAAAATTGTCAATAATTGCAAAAACCTCCATTCCTAAACTTTGGACTAGAACCTTTTTGTTTCTCACCCATGGTCAACATGACCTTATTAGAAAACATCATTCCAACCACAAAAATTCCTGAAGGCATACATCTAAGTCATAAACTCATTCTATACTTCCACATTTTGCCTAGTGTGCTCTTTATTGCTTCCTAGGTGCTCCTGCACCAATGAAGTTAAGGAAGAACAACAAGAGAGGAATAGGAAAAATAAAATCAATACATAGTTTCAAGGATTTTTAAAGCGAGTAAGAGAGCTATGGGAGCAACCTCATCTAAAATATTTTGAACTAGAGTTTTATATACCATTTAGAGAGCTTGGTTTTCATGGAGTTCCTTTCAAATCCTCTGCTTTTATTGTTCCTATGGTAAATTTTTTGGTAGAGTTGGTGGAATTACCTTTCTTAGTAATCACTATTAGTGAGATTGAAATTGTTAACCTTGAGAGAGTAGGACTT